>MU204446.1:321290-335550 GCA_017309775.1 Paedocypris sp. Pulau Singkep
TGTTGTACCATTGAATGTTGATGACTCAGAAATGTCCCCTTGTGGGAAAAAAGTCTCATTCATTCATTCCTTCGTTCACAATGACTAAAGATCAGAATAGAGTCAACTTTAAAATGGGGAGATCGACAGGACAAAGGAGAGATGAAAGGATAGAGAGACAGACACACATACAGACGAACACAGTAAGACAACAGATTGATATAGCCAGACTAAGAGAGACAGAAAGATACACAACAAAAGAAAAACAGGTAGACTGACACATGAACTGTTTTGATAGATGGAGACACAAAAAGATAAACTGGAAAAAAAGAGATTAAAATAGAAAGAAAGATATAGTGACTGACAGAAACACATACTGATGGACGGACGACAGAGAGACAGACAGACAGACAGACAAATGAACAGAAAGGAACCAGTAGATAGATAGATCAATGACAGACAGACAAATGAAGAGAAAGGAACGGATGGATGGATGGATGGATGGATGGATAGATAGATAGATAAATGAGACAGACAGACAAATGAACAGAAAGGAACAGGTAGATAGACAGACAGACAGACGACTAACAAGTAGAAATGTGGAGTGAGAAGCAGATAAATGAATCGCAAGAGAATCGCTCTCATCACTACAGAAGAGAACAGAAGTGACCTCACCCCCAGACAGACCATGCCGAGCGCGAGTCCAGCTGCCAGCGAGTAGCTCTCCCGGTCCGTACAGTATTCCATCTCAGGGCCCGGAGGACGACCTGGACCAGAACAACAGCACCATCAGCATCAGCACCGCTCTCCTCCGCCACCATGGACCAGCACTGACCGATCTCTGCCAGCAGCACTTCAGCGTTGTGCCGATGACCGGTGCCCTGGTACACCAGGCCGACGCCCACCACCGCCGCCACCTGCACGCTGTGTGGCACGTCCAGCTCGGTGGAGGTGGGGGGCAACAGTGCGGGGATGTGGATGCTGAGCAGGCGGGTGATGGACATGTCCATGGTGCCCAGCTTGGCGGCGGAGACCCCGAGCAGGAGCCCGATGCTGGTCATCTCATGCCCCTGAAAATAAAAATTCAAAATATTTTTTCTGGTTCAACTATGTTAAAATTCTCTGAAAAATACTATTTTTTCTTTATTTAACAAACCTAACTTGACTCTTTGATATTTTACTTGAATAATTGATGACAAAAAGGTCAGGACTCAATTTCCCAAGATCCTTTGCTCTTCAGTCAGACTCCGCACATGCGCAGATAAATTGTTTCAAGCTCAGGCCTGTTTCAAAGCTCCGTGTGAAGAGGAACGATTAATATCCCTGTGCAGCGGCCAAGCGTTTTGATTGTGTCTGTTCTTTGGAATTTTATTTCTTATTCCTTGCCCGTGTTCTTCTTTTTCGACTTTCTGTGATGACACATTGGACTTGTTTGTAGCCAGTTGCGCCAAGCTAAGCTAAGCGGTGGTGATTTGTAGTCTCTGTCTGTAGTAATATAAATTGTTTTACTGTATTTCATTTAATCTTACTTCTTCCAACACTAATTTGTGTTGCGGCAACGTTTCTTTATTTCTGTTTTATTCCGCACGTCTGCTTACGGAGCATTGTATAACATTTTATAGACGCACATGAGCACCACTGCACAAGACGACGTGTTTCCGTTTATTTGTGATTGTTCCTGATTTGAAATACGATAAAAAGGGGCCTTTGTTTACGCGCATTTTTGAAATTGCCGATTATAAGCACCCCCCAAGTTTTTAAGCGTCAAAAAAATGTGAAAAAAAGGTGCGTATATTCGCGTAAATACGGTACTCTAATACTTTACGTAAGAGTGGAACGCAGTGATTACACATATCTGAGGCATGTGAAGGTGTGAGTTTAAATCCATTCATTAAATCTGCAGATTCATTCAGTTCTACACTGGTATGAAGAGTTTTTTACTCAGATTGTTACTGCTACTACACGAGTGTGGAATCACCGTGCTCGACAGACTATAGATTACAGATCTGCTCGGCGACCACAGAGAGCTTGAAGAACGCTGGTCTGACTGGAAATGAGACACGCCGGTGCCCTGAGAACAGTCAGAATGAAACTCAGCTTCACGACGCTCTTTTATGTGAGAAAAACAACAGGATGAGAGCAAAAACGCCACAGAACATGCAAACCACACTTCTTCGGGCTGATTATGGGGAAGGAGGGAAAGACTGAAGGTCATGGTTCCTACACTTTCTGAAAGATAAAATTCAAGCACTTGAGTACAAACGTGTATATTTAAAACTATGCCTAAACACAATCAAAATGAAACGTTACCATTTTGAATTGAATTGATTGAATTGAAAAATCCTTTATTGGAGCAAAGTTTTGCGGTAGTGGTGGAAAAAAATGGACATTACATTTTAGTTGACCTTACATTTTATAGGCAAACATCCTTACATCCTTATTATAGGCAAAATTTGTATTCTAACTTTATTTAAAGTAGGACAGACATCTGCCATTCTTCTCCTTTTTAGCAAAGTGTGTTTTAGTTTAAGTTTCACAAAGCCGGGAACGTTGCCATAGAAAGGTGTTCCTGCTTCCCACTTTCTGCACTTTTTTAGTAACACACTGTACAGTGGTTGTTTTGCAATTCTCTTTTTATAATTTATATTATTATATAAAATATAACTTTTATGATTTCCTTCGGTGTAATTTCTCGTTAATAAAGGGATTCCAAACCTTTGGACGTTATTGGGTAATATTTGGAAGGGAAAAAAAAGAACGTTCTTGAGAATTTTTCTGTATTGACTTGTTTCTTTTGGGATAAAGTTTGCAAGTGCCTCGTCTGGTTTGCACCACAATGTGTGATGGTGGTAGTTTTAACACCAATCTGAGTCAAAAACCCAGAGCTAGATGCATCCGAGGGTGCGACTGACCTTGGTGAGGTAGTCGTGGATGTTGAGTGTCGCCAGCTTGGTGAGATGTCCGTTGAGTCCCAGCGCCATGAGGAAGCCGGCGTACTCGTTGGCCAGATCGGCATTTTTGGGCTTGTTGTAGGCGATCCAGGCCGATTCGATCTGAGAAGCCGGGGCGATCTTCAGTCCCGCCGCCACGCCGTTGTGAAAGCTGGGCCAGCACGTCATGTTGGGCGGAATATCGATGTTTCCGGTGTTCAGGTCGACTGTGGTGTTTGTGGAAGATGCTCGGCCTAGAGATGCAGTATTGCGAGAGATTTCAAACTTCCTGGATGAATAATAGCAACTTTTGCCAAAAATACAACTTTCCCTGCAATTCCAGGGAGAAGGATTTTACAAGATTGTCCCCATTATTTTGTCCTACACTTATTTCACCGTGTATTTATTTCACCCAACTATTAACGGCTGAGAAATATCGGGAAAATGGGCGACTGATGTGAACGTGACCAGATTAACATGATCTGCCACATATGTATAAACAGTCAGTTATGTAACCCGTATAAACTCTCTGTTGTGAAAATGTCCTTTTTTGTGCAATATCAGTATCCGGGGTCTGTGCAATATCTGTATATACTGCAATTCCACATATTTGTACATATTTGATACATTCCTTTTTTATTTCATTAAACTGTACTTGAATTATAAATACTGTATTTACGCAACTATAAGCATTTTTCCTTTATTTAACAAACCTAAGTTGTGACTGTGTATCATATTGTTATCTTTTTACTTGAATAATATACCACAATAGGCTGATTCTAGTGGTCAGAACTTCATTTCCCAAAATCCTTTGCACCAGTTTGCGCAGGAAGAGAGCAACATTGGATCAAAAGATTACTATCCACTGTTTAGCAGACTGAGCGTTTTGATTGTGTCTGTTCCTTGGATTTTTTTTTTACTTCTTTTCAACTGCTTTGACTCTTTCTACAAAGAAGTAGAAATTAAATGAACTTTATTAATACCTCAGTGGGGAAATTCGCCTCTGCTTTTGACCCATCCGAACTAACTCGGAGCAGTGGGCAGCCACAGGTTCAGTGTCTTGTCAAGGTGGACCCATTTGTTAGGGCTAAGCTACCTGGTCATGGTTTGTAGTCTCTGTTTGTTGTAATATAAATGATTGCATTTAGTTTAATTAATTCTTATAAGTAACTGTAAGAAGTACAAGTCGGAAATTAACAGTGTTCTTTTGCGGCGATGTGTTCGAAAAAAGGGGTGCTTATAATTGGATATTATTACGCTTTGGATTCTGCTTGTGTTTTTATTGTAAAGTTGTACTGTTGCTGCAAGACCTGAAAGTGAAATGTCCCGCTCGTGGGGACAAATAAAGGACTTTCAATTTAATAAATCAGTTTTGCGTAACTTTACAATTTTGTGTCAAGTTTCTTGTGTTACGTAATAAGGCATTGAGTTGCTTGTTAGTTGCTTGTTCCTTCTTGTTGAGTTTCTGCTCAACAGTTTCGCTGTTCTGTTCAAATAAAACGTAACACGTGTTTAAGTCCGTGTAAAGACACAACCTGCGCAGCATAAAATCTGCATTTTCACAGAATAAAATTTAAAATTTGTTTAGGATTGATTTAATTTTAGGCTTTACATTTCTTTTTGGTGATTAAATGAACATTTTCATGGGTCGGCAAAAAAAATGCAGATGTTCTATGATTTTACAAACAACTCTGCAAATACAGAACCACAAAAAACGGGCACATTTCATTGCGACTTGTCAATAACAGCATTTTGAATGTGGTGCAAGTTTCCAAAATATCATCAGCAAGAACGGTACGTATTATAGTAAGAAGTTCTGAGATATGAGTTGTAACTGCTGTTTTAGTTATAAAAGTGTTTGGTTGTTTATAATAATTAATTCATATTGAAATCTATTTTGTGTAAAATGTTATTTTGAGATTTGTATGGCAATTTCATTTAAGGTTTATTTGAATGCATAAATACATAATAAAATATGGTTTACGTCAGCTAATTTGCATGAAAATGATAGTGTTAGTTACAAGAGTAATAAAACCGTTATTTTTGGATTATAGTGATAACGATAATTTAACAACACATCCATGGTTATCTGCAAAATATTCACAGCACCGCGATAAACAGCAAGATCTAAAACTGGATCAATTTCTTGGAGATTTCATATCAATCCGGCTTAAGGACAGTTATTACCGTCCCGCTCTTTGGCGGAGATAATATTTCTCAAACTGGAGTAGAACCAGTTCAGACTGTGCTGGAGAGTTACCGGTTAGATTGAGCTTGGGCACAGGAAGTGGCTCGGTGGGCACGGGGTGGTATGAGAAGAGAGTGAAGAGTCCTCGTCCCACTGGCAGAGCCATCGTGCGCTGGCACAGCTGTAACAACCTGAAACACACACACACACAAGCTCAAGATCTGCTGCTCTTCAAACCACCATCACGTTATAGAAACTGCAAAAATCTTTATCTGTCAAATAGAATTGCTTTTAGCAGTTTTATTGATTGTGGATTTTGATTCGGTCAATCACATTCTCACCAGCCAAAAAAGATTTTTGTTTGTTTCTTAGAAATTTATGTTTGATATTTTGCCATCTGATTTCGTAGACTGACAATGTAAAAATAAATGTAAAAAATACACTTTTTTCTCTTTTACGTACATTTTGTGTGTATGGTTCCGCATTTTATGATGTGTTACATAAAAAAATAATTTAAACCTTCATAACAGATTAACCGAATTTACATCAAAAAAATATCTGACTTTCATTTAATTTTCACAAGTTTGGCGGTCCGGATTAAAACCTTTAACGTGCCGCATTTGGCCCGCGGGCCGTAGTTTGCCCACCCCTGGATTAGAGAGATGGACCTGCAACCAATAATGTACAGGTTCTAACCCCAGACTATCCAGTTCCTAAATCGAAATATCAGAACACAGGATTGGCTGAATAAAGTGCTTATGTTTCTCTCATAAATGCATATCACTCTCTCTTTCGTCTCAGTTAAATAGTTTGTCATACTTGTCATACTGACAAACTTCACTTTACTTTGCTCTTACACGCAGATTATAATCAGAAAAAAAGCCTTGTAATCTGACAATTGTGGCTATATTCTGCATGCTTGACATCTTGCTGGCTTGAATTTGGTCTGAAGTTCAGATTATTCATCAGATTGTCCTGCCGTTGGGTTGCTGGACCGGTGAAATCACTCACTTGTTCTCCTTCTCCTCGATGTACTCGTGCTCACTGACTTCAGGCAGTTGGGGCACGTTGACGCGGACGGGCCTGGAGCTCTGGAGCAGACGCCGGACCTCCTGGACCCTCAGGTCCTGACACCAGATCAGACCCGTGACCTCTGGGTGCAGATCGGTCATGCCGTCCTCTTCCTCATCTGCCTCGCTGCTCACCGGCTGCTCCAGCATGACGTTCAAACCCACGTTCTACAAAATATGGTTTGTTTAATTGATACGTGACAAGATTAAATCTGGTGAAAAAGACTTTTTAACCCTTTGGTCACAGCTATGATTAGCAGACTGGCAAACAATTTCATGCAATTTGCTCGTCACATTGCTATTTGCGCCTACTTACGCACTTACAGTATGCTAGTCGAGATCAGGAAAAAAAGGAAAAATAAAGCAGAAAAGAAAAAGACGGGGGAGATTAGTAGGTGGAAAAATGATTAATAGAAAAGATAAGACTTGATTAATGAGGAAGAGACAAGCTAAGAAAAGGGGAAAAACAGTGTTCAAGACATCAAGCCAGAAAATGATATGGTAAGAAAGAAAGAAAGAAAGAGGGAAAGGAGATGGAGAAATGATCCGGAATGGATGCACAGATATTGATGATGCAAGTCAAAAAAAGCATTTTAATCAGTGAGGACTTTTATAATTCAACTTTTCAATTAACTTCTGAGCAATAAACTGACTATTTTACACCTTAACTTAAACACAACTATATCTTGAGTGGTAATGGTTCCGAATTTGTATATTCAAAGAATTACAACATTTAAATGCGATTTCCAAATCACGTTCGTACCGATTTCCGAGCACTGATGGTGATGTTGTGAGCTTGCTTTGTCAGGTCCTGTCGACCAATCAGAGCATAGACCTCCTCTGACCAATCAGAAGACGGGTGCTCTCTGCACTGGTAAATGGCATCTCTGATTGGCAGAGCCACGCCAAAAGGAACCGTCTCCAGATCCTTTATTGTAAATCCTAGAAAGAGGAGAGAAAAAAAACATTTAGAAAAATATAAAGCAACAACTAGAGGGTTTGAGCTTTTCACTTTTTGAATAATTTTTGGCTGATTATTAGAATTACTTATATTATTATTACAGGGCTATAAAAGCCTAAAGTGTTTTAGAGCCATCAATGGATTAATATGAGACTGGTTTGGTTTAGATCACACTGGATTTGAATTTTTCAGGTCTTAAACACGTTTTGACAGGAAGAAAATATCATATGAATACATAAAATATAATGCATAATATGTATATAGTATATAAGGCATAAATAAAATTCAGTCTTCCCAAGATTAAAACAGTAAGAAATATTTAACCACTCTGTACACCACATTTAAATAACAAATTATTTCCTAATAATCATTTAAATTATTATTTACTTGACTATTAATATTTAATTCGTTAAATACAATAATCAAATTATTATTTATTTATTGTATTACTATTATCATTCAATATTTATGTTTTGATATTGTACAACAATAATTAAAATGTATATTTATTATTGTTCATAATAATAATAATACACTTTTAATTATTATTGTACAGCTCTAAACGTGTAATTATAGCTAATTTACATTCAATAAGTAGGGCCAAGTACGACTTTAAGCCCGGATATGTAAATTAACAGATGTTAAATGTTATTTGAAAGCGATCAGAATTTGTTCAAGATGAAATTCTTGCTTAAAAACAGCTGATGGACTCGAACCTGCTGAGGTCAACCACAGCACCAGCTTCTCCGCCAGACTCCCAGAAGAAGAAGATGATGAAGGCTGCTTCACACTGCTTTGTCTGTTAAACACACTTAAACAGGCAAGAGATATCACCCAGGCAGCACTTAGAACTACATAACTATACGTCTATGTCATGTGAGTGTTAAAAAGCAACAAACCTTCTCAGGAAAGGATCGTTATGTGTTTTCTTCTGGCCTGCGGCGAGACACAAGACAAACGCTTCACAAACCAATAAAACGCTAGCAAAAACATACAACATATCATTTTAACTATCACAGAATAATATTACTTCGTATTTACTTCATAATGTCAGCTGTTTTACAATTTAATCAGTAATTGATCAGAAGCAAATTCACAAATATAGAACAGTTAGTGGCATAAAAACATGAGTTTCCAATCACTTGAAAATTGTGATTAAACTACATGAACATACATTTACAAGAGAAAGTAGAATATGTAGAAGATGATAGAAAGGAGGAACATGTGGCGAAACAGAGATAAAGAAGGGGAGAGGGAGAGAACGAGAGAGAGGGGTGAGAGGGAAGATAGAGATATACCGTATAGATGGATGAGGGTAGAAGCAACAAAGACACCGAAAAATGGATAGAAGTGATGCTGGAGTAAAAGGCATCAGGATGGAGGTGGAAAAAAAAGAGAAACTAGAGGGTGAACGAAGAGAGAAGAGAAGTAGAGAGAGGATGGAGAGAAGGAGAGAGAAAAAGACAGAGATGGGACAAGATAGAGAAAGAGAGGCGAGAGAGAGAGAGAGAGAGAGAGAGAGAGAGAGAGAGAGAGAGAGAGAGAGAGAGAGAGAGAGAGAGAGAGAGAGAGAGAGAGAGAGAGAGAGAGAGAGAGAGAGAGAGAGAGAGAGAGAGAGAGAGAAAATGGTGCGTGATGGTGCACAAAAATAGCTTTAGGTGAAAAAAGGAAGGTGTGAAGGAGAGAGAAAAGAGGGAGAGGTGAGGGTAAAGAACGAGAGAGGGATACTAACAGAGAGAAGAGAGAGAGAGAGAGAATAGAGGGTGGAGAACAACAGAGAGAAAGAGAGAGAGAGACTAAAAAATAAAATGAACAAACATGGAGAGAGTGTGTGTGTGTGTGTGTGTGTGTGTGTGTGTGTGTGTGTTCACCTGCTGAGAGCTTACTGATGTACATCACAACATTGGTGGATGTGGCATCTTCATCTCCCAGCACGTAGAGAGCGTAACTCTGAGAGAGAGAGAGAGAGAGAGAGAGAGAGAGAGAGAGAGAGAGAGAGAGAGAGAGAGGGCGGCGGTCAGTTTGGTCATGTGACCAGCTACAATCCACTAACCACCTGAGAAAAGTGATTGAAAAAGCTGCGTTACAAAGTCTAAAACTTAAAACCGCAAAGCGGAAATAACGACAAAAAATAAAAACAAGCAGGAATGGGAACGAGCCGCGGCGCTAATGTTCTGGACTCGGCGGGATAAACACGCTAGATAATTGCGTAACGGCTTGTGCGTCACTTCACTTTGCCTGATAGAAGAAAGTACGACACACACACACACACATCGTGACCCCACTAGAGTGATTCAGCCCACCACTGCCCACATGCATTAATAAGGGCGGGGCGTCTCACAGGAAACAGGAAACACGCCCCAGGCGACTCCACGCTCACAAAATGTCATTATGATTAGCCTGAAGTCATTTGCCTTCAAACTGCTTGACATTTCCGCGGAGCGTGTGTGTGTGTGTTCAGGACACGAGGAGCGGCGGTGTCTCTCTGAGCTGAGCGCCCCCTGTAGGACGACATCTCACCCTGAAGGAGCGGCTCGTGATGACGACGAAATATTAACACTCGCGGTCAATCTGTGAATTGTGACACAGAATTAACGAGTTCAGCAAAAATAGTTTCTGTTCTAGATGAAAAACACACGGCTTCATGTTTTGGAAAATTGTGGAAAAAAAAAACCATGAAAGTATTTTTAAACAAATGTTGATTTTGTTTTCAGGCGTAAAGGTGGTGTCAGATATGTCCTGTTTAAAATGTCATTACGCTGTCAATCCCTGAATGCAACAGCTTTTGTGTCAATTACGAAAGGAACAGACTGATAATAGGAAGATAAAAGGGAGATAAATGGACAGAGATGAAGACAGTGAGGCAGATAAACAGACAGACCCGTGATATATGGTCAGACAGACAGACTCATGATAGATGTTAGACAGACAGACAATGCTGGACTTCTTCAACCAGATTCTTTTAGAACTATGGGACTTTTGTAATTGTATAATTACATTTTTGTAATATTTATATATAATAATTATTATATATAAATATTTATATATTTATATATTAATAATTGTATATCTTATAACAACATTACAATTAAAATTACAATCAGACATGGTAGTAGTAGGTGGCTAGACAGACAGATCTGTCCATCTCTCTATCCAATCATCCATCAGAGCAGATTTTGTTGCCAGTGAAATGTGTGCAATGCAAGTTCTTTGTTTACTAAATGCCAGTAAATTACACAGGATTTATTTGGTTTTCTAATTCACAGTAAGAGTAAGGTATTTAAAAATATGTTTTAAGGCAGGTTCACTTTTTCATTTTCTGCCAGTGACAACAATGTACGATTTAATTTCAAATAAGAAATAATGTTCTATTTTTCTGTGTTTCAGATTGTTCAAATAAAAAACAAATGACTAAGTGTTTATTTTTAATTCTTATTCTATGGTATTTAGGATCAGGTACTGCATTTATTAATCACAAAGCATCAAAAATCTCATTACCTCAATCACTTTGTATGTAGCTTATTTAACACTCTGTGTTGTAAAAACAACAATATATTGTAGGCATAATTTTAGTTTTATGCACTTAAAAGAGCAAAAAACAAAAACTGCATCGCAATCTTTATCAGAAAACTCGCAATTAGGTTTTTTCTCAAAATCGTGCAGTATTACCGCATTCTAAACGTCACTGGTTAGCTTGAAGTTAATGAGGAGGTGTGTGTGTGTGTGTGTGTGTGTGGATATTCCTGGATGGATCTAGACGTGACTGCTGGAACACACTAGGACATTAGCGGTGATTTAGACTGAGGTCGTACCAGCACCAGCAGCCGGGTTCGCTCGCAGATGCCGGGCAGGAAGGGAAACGGAGGCACGTCTTGTCCTCTCAGACAGCGGCTGAACCAGTCGAACACACACGGCACGTCTCCGCTCAGGAACGCTGGTCGAGTCATCGTCTTCATCTGAGCTGTACACACACACACGCACACGGCATGACGATGAGACCATTAGACAGTGTTACCCCGACTTACAAAATCAATCCGTGCCGTGAGAATTTTGTTAGCTGAGACATTTGACATGTGATCCATCTATTCCGTGCCATGATTTCACAAATACAGACACATTTTTTTTATAAATGATAAAATAATGGTAGTAAATGTAAAGAAAACATGTAACATAGCAGTAGTTTAGATCGCCCTTTACAGTATGTAATGATATACAGACAATCTCACATGAACTGTCACCGCCATCTTGAAATGACGTCATGCAAATAATGCAATGATAATATTTCTCAATTAGAAAAATATGAGGGATTTGCACGTTTCAATTAGGGAAATATCAGGGACTTGCACTGTTTTATACACGTCTGAACTCTCAGTCACAATTCTACTATAAAAGTATTACACATAAACACACATATATACGTGTGTATATATATATATTATCTGTATATATGTTATATAATTACTTATAATCAAACTTTTTGAAGTGATAAACGTTGGTTAGTTTGCCAGTTTCTACAAATCTCTGTCTCTATTGTTCCGAGACACCATTTTAGAATTCTGAATTTAAATTCTTACAATATTTTTAACTCCCTCTTTGTCGCTTTATATGTGTCAAAATGTGTCAAAAACAGTAAAAACTATCAGCGCCACCTTATGTCCGGAAAACTAATGAAAACCACTATTTAAATAACACCACAAAAAAAAGAAAAAGTGTAAAAAAAAAAAAAAGAATCAATAAAAGAATGTGTCTTTGTCTCAAAAGAAACAAATACATTTAAGTTAATGGAAGAAATAAAAAGACACACACAATTTCAACAGGAGACACACACACACACACACACACACAAACACACACACACTTAACGGTCTGAAGCGCAGCTAGTGTTACCTATCATTAGCAGAAGTGCTCGTTTAGCTATTAACTCTAGCGACTAGCGGCTGGTAACTGATTAAAACGGCGTTGGCGCTAATGAGAGTCATTGAGCGGCCTGGTACCTTGATCAATCACGCAGGAGTCTTTGAAGGACTTGATGAATGAGGGGTAATCGCGCCAGTACAGATCAATGTAATCCTCCAGCCGCAGGTCCCTAATGAAACAGCAGGAAACAATCGTCAGCCGATCAATGAATGAACAAGCGCTCGCACAGGACCTGAAGGAGAGCAAGACTAGTGCAGCAGCGTAACTCTCCAGATGTCATGAAGACGTCTCACCATTAGACATGGAAATTTTTTTTTTTTTCGCTTATGAGGGAGAGAACTGTTTCAAAAACTGTGAAGTTACTGCTACTGTGAAACAACCGTTTAAAAAACTTAAACAGCTACTTTGTAACAACTGTTTAAAAAATAAAAACAAAGATGTATTTGCATTGCTATCAGACTTTGGAATTCATTATTATTAATTAAAAACAGTGTTAAATGCAGAAACGTCAAACAACAGCCCTCTGAATAATCTATGGTAGGTTTCGGCAGAGAAATTTACCATCTCTGCATTTCTATATATTAAGGTTTAGTATGAAGATTCCTCTCACACTCGAGCTATCAGACGCAGGTGATGACAAAATTGAATTAAACAATAGTAGAGTGACAGTATAAACTCCTTTTACATAACGCCACATCAACCTCTACTGGTGCTTGTTGCTAAGAACATTTCCATCGACTAAAAGGGTTTTGAATGCTGTAACAATGTAAATTTCATTTTCAAAACATTTTATTTAGTCTGATTGTTGTTTAACGTGATTCTACACATTTCCCTGGCAAATAGGCACCGGAAACATTTTGTTGTACAAGAGAAATTAAAAGTAGCAGGCGGGTTAATTATTTGAAATTAAATGAATCAAGAATTTCTCCCTAGTTAATATTATAAAGATTTTTGAAGTTCGACATTGTGTAATCAAATGTTTTAATATTTGATTTATTTAAAATATGACCATATGATATAAATAACATTTTAAATTATTCTATTATTTGAAAAATCCGCCATTTCCGTAAAAAAACAATAGTGGCCTTGCCACTACATATTCTAAACTCCAATTTAACCCCAAGTAAGAAACAAACCTCAACATTGACGCTTGATATTATAGATATAAAAAAATTGAAACATTCGATACACTCTAAGAACTAAATAAATACACTGAAATGTAAATTGTAAGAATGAAACCCAGAACCAACTATTTAGTTTCATCAATTTAAAACTTTATTATTAGAATATTTTTGAATGTTCTAATGTTATAGTTTGAAAAAGAAAAAAAGATGGGTAGAAACAGTTTAACCATCATTATCATTGAGTAGACCAGGCCGCTTGCAACAAAAAGGTTGTGTGTGTTCCAGTTCAACAAATGAGGGCAAACCTTTCGGCTTGACTGCGTCGTAATTTAATCTGCTAAAAATAAAAAGATTAATTTTTTTGTTTGGAGAAGCAGGAAAATAAGGTCCTCTGACTGACACAGGTGAAAGGCAATTTAAAGCCACGTGAGCTGATGACCAATTGAACCCTCTCTGCAGTGAGATGGCCACGATAATGCGCACTTGACATTTTATTAACCGTGAAATGCATTAAAGATGCTGGTGGTGAAAAATGACAGAAGGCTGGAGCTCGGGACCTGGCGCTTTGTTGATCTGACTAAACCGGCTTAGGACTGACCGTCCTCATTCACGTCAAGCACACGTCAAAGGTTTACCCAGAGACCCTCAAACTGCTGGACTCGGACCTCCACTCTCTAGCTTGATTCAACACTTCAGGTCAAGCTAAACCCAATGTGTCAAAGCAACAATCAAAGACTAGTTATTGACAGACTGATTAATACCAATGCTAATTGGTTGTTAAAGCAGTACTAAGTTGTTAAAACAGATAAACTGATGAATAACGGTGCTGGTCACTGATGAACTGATAATTAACAGTGCTGTTTATTGACAAACTAATAATTAATTATTCTGTCATCAAGCTGTTAGGATGCTGAACTCCCTCCCGACTCCGCCCCCTCTCCCCTCCTCCGCCCCATGCACCTGACCCCCCCCATCCTACTACCTCAACATACAACTATCTTTATAAGGACTTGCACTACTCCCTAAATTGCACTGACTTTGTTTGCACTATCATCTGCCATTCCTCACAAGTCACTTTACCTGTCACATAG
>MU204446.1:341903-356624 GCA_017309775.1 Paedocypris sp. Pulau Singkep
CCGGAATTGGGATTTACGTCAACGTCAAATTATCTTGCATTGTTCCCGATGGATCTGTGGGGGAATATTATAAGTCAAAACAACTTTTAGATTATTATTATTATTATTTAGATTTCATTTACTAATATTTATCTCTTTTGGAGACACGAGTATAAAACAAATCAACAGCTTTCAGCCTTGGCCTAAAATATAATAAGATCTTAATATTAATATTGGAAATAAGATTTAAGTCATTAAATATTAAAAATATTCTAACAATGCCCGAGGTCAGAGGAGAAAGCTGATAAAAAGGCAACGGTTACTCCGAAACCGCCAAAAAGTGTTAAATTTAGATTTCAGAAATCAATTGCTCCTCGTGTGGAGACCTCTGAAGGTCAAATGAAGACCTGATTACGTATCACCATAGCAACGCCTATCTTTTGTTATTGAATAGAGACCACGTGTGTAAGTCAGTCCTCTGACAAATCTCGTTTCCTGCTGATAGTCACGCGAGATATTTGACGTCATTTAGGGTATAAAGGATCCGCATTTCCTGACTGTGATAGAGTGATGCATTGAACGGCAAAATTAAACACGTGTTAAACCTCTAACGCGGTGTCGGCTCAATCATTACCCCTGGATCCAGCTTCCGGACAACTCCCTTCGACAGAGGCCTGCACTCTCGGCCATGATGGAACGCCTGACTGATTTATAATTATTATGAAGCCTCCAAGAAAGATTACAATCTTTCAGGCATCAACAAGGCATCAGCAGTCAGATATTTGCTCTTTTTCGGGCAATAAAAAACATGTCTGCCACACAAACGCACGCATAAAATATTTATAAACGTATACAGGCTATGATGCGCACACAAATCAAATATATAGCTCTAAATAGCCCGGCATTGTCATTACCGAGTCAATACCGCAGTGACAGATCCCGCTTGTAAAAATAATGCTAAATGATGCTTCCAAAACAAAAATTCATCCTCGCCCACATGTGTAGATGAGGAATGAAAGGATGAAAAAGATCCAGGCATGTAGAAGGCCAGCACTTTGAAAAGCCCCGAGCGAGGAGGCGACGCGAGGGAGAAGAGCAGAACAAGGGAGCACTTCACACGAGGAGATGTGTACAGGCCAATTGACTGCGTGACACGGAAGCTGCAGAATGGGTGGGTGGGGGGTTTTGCATATAATGAATTGAATATACATTTTTTTTTTTTAAACGCTCCCCACACATTCAGTTGACATTTTACTTGATTTTAAATGGAATTATTATGAGTGTGTCGGGTATGAAAAACCTTGAGCAGGAACAATATTAATTTCACTATTTTTAATCGTTTTCAATATTTATAAATTGATATAGATATCAGTGTGTGCACATTCTTTAATAGAAAACAAACAGAAATAAAAAGCTTTAATAGAAAGCAAACAGCTATTTCTCAAATTATTCATTTTTTTAATTATTACCAAATGAATACTACAAAAATTATTTGTTCTCAAATAATGAATTAACAATGTGTGTGTGTGTGTGTGTGTGTGTGTGTGTGCGTGTGTGTGTGTGTGTGTGTGTGTGTGTGTAAAACACATGACAGTTACAATAAGCATTATATTTTATTCTAATGCCACTCATTTTAATTCTCATTTGTGAAAGAATTAAAAATGTACAATTTATATACGTTATATGCTTATGCATATTTTGAAACTGAAAACAGAATTCAAAAACGAAAATTATAATTCAAAAACATTGAATTAATGAATTTTCCCGTATTCCTCAGCATAAAGTCATCTGTCGACAGCTTAATTAGCAAACAAACAGAGAAAGGTCAGAATGGAGCTGGAGAAAATGCCACTTTATTAGCGGCGGAAGGACCAGCACTTTTAATTAATTAACAGGAAAATGGCATTAATCCTAAAAAGTTGTAAAGAAAAGCCGAGCTCGAGACGAAAGGCCAGGCCGGAACATGAAATGATATCCGTCCTTGTTAATATCACTGGTGTGATGAGAGAAGCAGCTAAAACACATCAATAACAACTACCAAGAAATGCAGAAAGATTAACAGTTAAAGCTTTATTATATACGCATGTTTAAATAACTGTAATGTAAATGCATTGGTGCATCCAATGCGGTAATCTGCTTTATAAAACAAATGTAAAAATAAAAAAAATATTGAATACGTAAATAATGTAAAACACGTCATAATTACCCAAATATGAGCACACCATGAATAAAAGCACCCCATGATTTTGTATTTAATTGTATGTTATTTAAGTTATTTAGCCATTGCTAAGTGTCGCTGCATGAATAAGATTTTTTTTATTTCTATTAATCAGGTAACTTTGTCATTTATATATTTTAAACTTGGTTGCATGTGAGGGTAACCATAGCTTAGCCACTGCTAAATGCTTATTGACTTATTCTGCTATTGAGCCTTGATGAAAATAACAGAGCATATGTGCACGTCTGCTTCCAGAACAAGAGACAAAAAGTAATAAAATAAAAGAAAGAATGAAAGTCCCAATCAATTGTGACTGCTCCTGACACCACACCTGCGTTAATGTGCATTATCTATTTCTAACGCAAAAAAAAGGTTTAAAATTAATCGCATGGCGTTATGTTAAGAGAAAACTTTTTTGGGTGTAGATCAGATTTGGACTTAACATTTGTCCAAATGGTTCAAACTATTAGTCTCGATACCACATTTTCCATTTTCAAATTACTTCTAGGAACATTGTCCAAGTACTTGTACTCGCTCAAAGTCTGTTGAAATACTTCTTATATTGCCACCGTATTTTAGTACGGTCACTGTTTAACTGTATAATTTACATGTTTATAATATAGTTGTATGTTATAATTTATGTTCATTCTGTAATATGTTGCATACAACATACTTTTTATTTTAAATAAATGTTCTTAAACCCAAACTAGCCGCATGCATTTTTGCATACTAATAATTTAGGTTATAAGCTAAAGAAACGGCAACTGTGATTGGTCAAACTTACCGTGGAAAAACAGATTTGTAACTACGTACAGCAAGCAAAAACAAGTTTACTGCACACATTTAGCACTTAACTGGGTTATTATTACTAATACAAATACAAAACCACATTGACGGGTTGGAACAGTGCTTGTGAAAACAGAACGGACGACTTGTGTGTGGTGTTGCACAAACAGACTGTGACTCAGAGCGTTGTGCTGTGTGGCGCTGCTTCTATTTGCGAACGGTTTGACTCTTACCGAGTTCTGAAGTGGCCACCTCGGGGACGGTGATTCTCAGCATGGAGCCCGTGCTCAGCTCCTGAACAAAAGGCAAACGAGAGGCGGAAATTAGCTAAACACGGATGACCGTCATGCTGCTGTTATTACTAATCTTCCAAATCGGACACAAATGCATCAAAATAGCAGTGTCGCAGGGAAACGCAGAGACACCCAGAGCAAGAGCAACTCTTGATTGCCACTATTGCCACTAACACTATTGATGCCAGAAAATGATTTGAATTCAACATTAAAAAAAAATACTAAATAATATATGATGCGTAAATTAATATATTGCAAAATATATTATGAATGTACAATGTTACATGCCTTTCCTCCACACAAAAAACAACATTCACGTAAATAAATAATGACATTTCAAAACATAGATTATAGAATACATAATATCTTTTATGAAATTATATAAATGAGTAAAGTTATATATACAGTCCACTCCGCTTAATTGGGTCACCGGTTAATCAGGCAGCCGCTTTATTGGACTAAATTGTACGTTTAATTTAACAAATAGCACCGCTATGTTTTGGAATAAATAAATGCTTTAATACTCTTGTAATATTACTTCTCGTCTAGTTTTGGCTAATAATGGATACGGAGTGATGGGGGGCCGTTGTTAACGGAAAGAGGGCGTGTCCAGCACCGCTTTATTGGATAAGTCGCTTAATTGGGCCAAAATGGTTGTGTCCCGATGTGGCCCGAATAAGCGGAGTCGACTGTACACAGTTTATGTACATATGTACTGCAAATATGTGTGTGTGTGTGTGTGTGTGTGTATATATATATACAGTAAACCCTTCGCTACTTCGCGGTTCGACTATCGCGAATTCACTGTTTTGCGGATTTTTTTTCATAATTACGTATATTCGCGGAATCATTTTTTCCCGACTGTATCTCGGCGGAGAATGCTCGCATTGCCTCGAGACAGACCGCCGCCAGACACGTCTCACCACGGAAATGCTCATCGCTCGCGACCACTACCGGGCCGCCAGCTGTGTAAAACCCCGCCAGGTCCTGGACGCGCGTGTGGTCCCGCCTAATTTAAATATTCTATACTATATCTTATTAGTATATGTTGACCATATAGATTACAACTTATAGTTTCCATTATGGATACATAGAATATGTGATTTAAAGTAATTTTAGATTCAGTATATACAGTACAGTATACACATACATATATGCGGATTTATATATACATATGTATTTAGAGAAATACGTTCACATAGATATGGATAGATAACAATAACAAAAAGTTATTGCATGTGCCCCTCTTCAATTGTCTTGACATCCAGACAGACTTTTGATGTTCCCATCATTTGCAAAAGAAAGAACAATCGTTCCCATCATTTGCAAAATAAAAAACAATCGCAGCCGACAAATCCCCAGCAGGAAGTCAAATGCGAGGCGACTATTTTTAAAAGCCATTTCTCAGAAGCATATCATCCTACATGAGTTAGTGCGGTGAGATTCCTCTGACAGGCCTGTGAGGCGATTTGCTTATAGCGGGACACGTCACTCAGGAGGAAATGACAACAGGGGCCCGGCAGATAAAAGGGGCGATTGCAGGGGACCGGCGCGTATTGAGTGCTGTCAAAACAGTGACGGGCTCCTGGTGTTTGCCGCGGCGGCCCTCAATTACAGCCGACACCAACAAAATCAATTACTGACGCTGCCTTTGGCTCTCAGTCTCACGGTGTGAAGAGCCGTTTAAGATCAACTGAGCCATTCCATCAGTGGTGCGACGGGAAAACCAAAGAAGCCTGTGCAAACGCGAGTTTAAAGCACGGTACAATTACAAGCTGTAGAATGTACTACGCTAATACAACCATTTTGATATAAATAGTATAGATGTTATTAGATAAAGGATAATAGATCTGTAAAACTTGATGAATCAAAATCAATTCATTTGGCCAAAAAGTTGCCTTAAAGAGCCTTAAATCATAAAGAGGTTGGATGGATAGATAGATGGAAGGGAATTGGGAGGGATGGATGGATGATGGAAGAAAAGCGGAACGGCTAATGGGATAGAAGAGAACCAGAATGGATGGAATGGAAAAGAATCAGGATGGATGGAATGGAAAAGATTCAGGATGGACGAGATTCAGGATGGACGGATGGAAGAGAATTGGAATGATGGAGGGATAGAGCGAATCAGGATGGAAACGAATCAAGATGGTTGAGATTCAGTATGGACGGATGCAAAAGAATCAGGATGGATGAGATTCAGGACGGACGTATAGAAGATTATCGGAAAGGATGGAGGGATGCAAATGGACCAGGACGGAATAGAAGAGAATTCAAAATTAATGGTATTAATCCCAGTGTGAAATGACGCTGAAGAGTAGGATAATCTAAAGGCAGACTACCAGTGTGACTCGGTTGCAGACGGGGTCTCGGAGGGTCTGGATGTGAGGAGCCGCTTGCTGGAAAGGTGAATCCTCCAGCCATGAGGAGTCCTGGTGCTGTGTGGCGCTGCGGACCTCCAGCACAGGAGACAGCAGACCCACCTGGAACACAGCAAAACAGTGTCTCACTCTTTCACCTCATCTAAAATGTCAAACAATTGATAACAGTTCCGGACCGCTGTTCTATTTCTGCGTCTCGGTGAGCAGAAGCCAATCACAAACACTCAGGACACAGCTCCGGAACTTATGTCCAACCAATCACAGAGCGGCACTCACACTCTGACTCTAACTGAAGAGCCATAGAAGGAAAGATGGAAGGATGAATAGAGGAAGGAACGAAGGATGACTGGATGGAAAATGGAAGGCAGCAAAGATGTTAGGATGGAAGGAAGGAAGGAAGGAAGACAGCAATGACGAAAGGAAGGAAGACAGCAATGACGAAAGGAAGGAAGACAGGAATGATGAAAGGAAGACAGCAATGATGGAAGGAAGCAAGGAAGGAAGGATAGATGATGAAAGGAAGGAAGATAAGAAAGATGGAATGAAGGAAAAATGGATGGGCGCAAGGAATGAAGAAAGGATGATGGATGGAAAGAGTGGAGGAAATCCACCATGTGAATGTGGATGTGAATTCACAAGCTAAAAACGGAAAGCGTCGTGGACAGTGTCAGGAAGCTTCAAAAAGAGTCTTTTTGCTGTTTGGAAAGTTTGTCGCACCACAGCAACAACAGAAATGTAATTATAAAGTCGGCAGCAGACGAGTTGGACACTGATAGCACAACCAAACCGTCCCAAATTAATGAAATTAATTTGAAACGCCGAGGCTAGAAAAGCTTTTATCGATGGTGCAATGCATCATATTAAACCGGGTTTTATTCAAAGCGCTGCTCTTACAACCCAATATTCATTAAAAAAAAACTGCATTGGATCAGATTAATTATTTGTCAGGTTTACCATCAGTCACATACGTCCCTCGTTGGGAAAATCACATTATCTGAGGCTTAATTTGTTAAATTAGTTGCTTAAGAGAAAAATAATGCATTTGTCTGTGACTTCATACTGATTCGGATCTATCTGCCGGAGATAAGCGATTAGCCATTAGCATGAAGACAGCTCTCTAATCGAGTCAGGTCTTGTCTTACATATACGACTCAATTAGTGAGTCACTAATTGGCACCGCGATTAAACGCACAGGATCTCCCAGAATGCACCACACTACCTCCTCCAGACGGCTGATGTGCTGAACGGTGGCCCGGGCCGGAGTGCTGATGTTCTCCAGCAGGCTGCTGTGTGGCGGCACCTGTGGGGTCTGAACGCTGAAGGTGGGAGACAGAAGCCCAGGGACAAACACCTTGCTGACCTACAATTACAACAGCCATTATTACTCAAGAGTGTGATGTCACCAGCATCTTCTAAACATGAGCAGACTACTGCTGAAAGGGAGAGTTAAGTGAGAGAGAGAGAGAGAGAGAGAGAGAGAGAGAGAGAGAGAGAGAGAGAGAGAGAGAGAGAGAGAGAGAGAGAGAGAGAGAGAGAGAGAGAGAGAGAGAGAGAGAGAGAGAAAGAGAGAGAGAGAGAGAGAGAGAGAGAGAGAGAGAGAGAGATGGAAGAAAAGACAACAGAGAGCAGGGTAAACAAGAGTGAGAGAGAAAGGAATGGACAAATTGGAAAAGAGAGAAAAGAGAACAAATAGATCAAAAGAAACAGAGAATGTAATAAGAATAAATGAGGTAAAATGAAACATAGGACAGTCCAAAAAAAGAGGTAGAAATTGAGATAGAGTGATAGAGGAATGAGAGAGCAATAGAGGGAGGTAAAATGAGTGATGAAAATGAAGCAGAAAATGGGAGTGAAAAGAAAGAAAGAGAATGAAATGTGAAAAAGAGATAAAAAACAAAGAGACAGAAAAAGAGGCTGAATGAAGTGGGCGGAGAAAGAGAAACTGGATTTCTGCAGAGAATAAAGAGAAAGAGACAAAAAAAGGGAAAGAGTGAGTGAGAAACAGAAGAATTGAGGATGAATAAGAAGCAAGAGATCAAGTGCAAGCGTGTGAAAGAGAGAGAGAGAGAGAGAGAGAGAGGGAGAGAGAGAGAGAGAGAGATGTGGGGCAGAGAAAAAGACAGGAAAAAAAATGAGACTTGGGGAGAGACAAGGGAGAAAAAGAGAGAAGTAGAAAATAATAGATGTGGGGCAGAGTTACAGAGACAGAAAAAAGAGACAAGGACGAGAAAGAGAGAAGAAAATGAGATGTGGGGCAGAGTGACAGAGACAGAGGAAAAAAAGAGACAAGGGAGTGAAAGAAAGACAGAGGAAGAGAATGAGATGTGGGGCATAGTGAAAGAGACAGAGGAAAAAAGACGAGGGAGAGAGAGAAGAAGAAAATGAGATGTGAGGCAGAGTGACAGAGACAGGTAAAACAGACAAGGGAAAGAGAGAGGAAGAAAATGAGATATGGATCAGAGTGAAAGAGAGAGAAAAAAGAGGAAGTGGGAGAGAAAGAGAAAGGAAGAGAATAAGATGTGGGGTAGAGGGAAAGAGACAGAGGAGAAAAAAAGAGACAAGGTAGAGGGAGAGAGAAAGAATATGTGAGGGTGAGAATAAACTGGGGGGGAACAGAGGTAGTGAAAGAGAAAAATAAAGAGATAAAGAAAAATAAGGGAGTAGGTAAGGGATGAGTGAGGGATAAGGGAAAGAGTGTCATGTGATGTGGTTTCATCTTTAACCCAACAGTGTATACAAACAATTTGTATTTTTATACATTTTCATATTTCATATTTTATCTTAATATCTTGTTTTTATTGTTTTAATACTTTTTTGGAATTGCATATTTTATCTTTATACCTTGTTTTTATAGTATTTCTATTCTTTATCTTTTTATTGTATTTCCCCCTTTGCACAACGTGTGTGTGTGTGTGTGTGTGTAGGTGTGTGTGTGTGTGTGGTGCTGCGCAGTAATAAAGTCAGACGGGGATCACTGGTCTCGGGATTCTGCTCTGGATTTGATTGTACAGCCTTAATCGTGTTCCGGGGAACGCTGCGCAAGCCAGACTTGAAAATTGGTTTGAGGTGAGTCACCGCGTCCGAACCGCAGAGAACACAGTATATATACATAACACACACACACACACACTAGCTGCTCAGTGGGAGAGTGTTTCCCTCTCGGATTCGAAACGTCTCGGATGACGTCACATCGCCATCCAATTCAGCAAATCTCAGGTGATTGGTGGGGAACATGATGGAGATGATGCGTTCGGCCGGGGCTGATAAACAACAGCCGCGGGCTTTTTATTCAGAGAAGCGTTCCAGATCCCAGCTGTCATTCCTGATGGGAATAATGTGGGAATGTGATGTGAACTCACTCGCGTGACTCCTGTGTAAAGCACCAGACTCCCGTTGACCTCCAGCACCAGCATGGCGTGAATGTCCTGCACAACAAACACAGAAAACACACGCACACTCAATGTCAATAACAACATCAGCAGTATTAAGTAATAAAACAGATCGGTAATGAACAGATCCTCCAGGTTTGGTTGAACTTGAAGCAAAATCAAAAATTGACCACGTTTTGAGAAATCCCGCTAAATTTGTCAATTTGTCAAATCTTCTCTATTTTTTTTGCCGCCTATAACACCACTACAAAAATATTTGTGACCCTCCCGCATTCAAACATGACCATATTAAAATAAGATAGACTTCATTAATTAAAATAGTATATAGCGTATTTACTCGCTTATAAGTCGACTCCCGAACTTCACCTGGGAGAGATTCGTATTCTGTTTAGTCGCGTTTATAAGTCAGGAAGAGAAGAGCAATAAAGATGATGCGTGGCAGCTTCATTTCTGTTCTTTGTTCATTTTATTTTTATCAACTTTTTGTTTGTTTTAATCAGACCTGGATCATAGTGATCACGGCCTGTTTATTCACACACACACACACACACAGACAGAGAGAGAGTGGACAATACAGCTGGACGCCACGCACACACACACACACACACATTTTCTGCCATTATAAGACCTAGGGACGTCTCTTTTTCTTCCGCAGTTCTTCTACCTTCATCGTCCAAACCAGAACAGTAAGCCAAAGAAATATCTGTGCAGTGTTCGGAGTAAAATATTTTCTACCTCTATAGTTCTCACCTTTAAGTCGAGCACCACACTTTGACCCCAAAAGGAAAAATATATACTAGTAAATACTGTAACTATAATTATTTGTCTAAAAAGTGACATGTCTACATAACACTAAATCAGACCAATTCCAACTGGTGTTCCCCAAGGTTCAGTGCTGGGGCCTTTACTCTTTTCTATGTACATAACTTCTTTGCGTTTTGCCATTAACAGCCATGGCTTCTCCAATCACTGCTATGCAGATGCCATTCAGCTGTTCATGACCAGGCTCTCTTCTTGTCTCGTGGATATCTCCAGTTGGATGACAAATCGCTACCTCCATCTAATCCTTGTTTTAAACACGCATTCAATTAGCAATGTCATTAAAGGTTGTAACGAAACAAACGTGTTATCCTGTATTAATGTGTTTATAAACATGTATAAAGGTTAAGTTCATGAATGTGTGACGGTATCCACAATATTACAAAATCCATAGTGGCACAACTCAATACCGGTTTTCACGTTAATATCGGTTCACCGCGCACACCTAATTGCTATTGTTTTTAGAGAGAGAGTAAGTTAAATAATTAATTTAAATTATGTTTAAATGATTAAATAAAAATTATGTTAAAGCGACAGAAGAGCAAGTGGAGTGAGGGACCTCCAGAGGCGTGGCGTCTTTGGCAGCGACGACGGTCAAGGAGGCAAATATCAGCTGAGATGTTTCGTTGCCCTCCAGGAACTTCACACACCTGAAAAGCAGCACACACTCAGAAGTGCAAACATTTGGAGAGTCTATCTGTAAGCACTTAAAGCGCTTGAGTGCCTCACCGGAGCTGTTGGTGAGACTCCACCAGGAAGCAAAGATACGTGTTGTCACACAGATCAGACGTGATGAAGACTTTGGAGGCCTGACAGCCCTTCTCCCTACAACACACACACTTGTTTCAGTAAAAAAAACAACAGGCATACACAGAGAAAGGATGGAGCTATGACCTGGAGACAGCGCTGGTTTCAGTCCACAGCTGCTCGACGCAGAGATCTGGAAAGATGGGCTCCATCTCCGGCATCATGGCCGTGTCGTTCAGGGTGCTGTTGGGTGATCCGAGCACGCTGTGACCCCGGGGCGACGGGGTGTGGAAAGACATGTTGAAGCGCTGGGTGCCGGAGAAGGACGGTGCCGCGGTTCCCGGAGAATGAGCCCGGCTGTTGAGAAAAAACCAGCTTGTGGAACCCGACGCAAGGCACGCCAGGATGCAGTCAGGATACCTGAGAGCGGCCATGTTGGAAATGCTGGGCGAGTGAACGCGGGACTGCAGGCCCGGTGAGGTGGGGACGCGGTTCTGATGCAGGGCGTGGCAGTGCAGGGGCGAGGCGGGCGAGTCCAGCCGGGTCACGGTTCTCAGATGGGTGCTGAGGAAACTGGGGGCAGCGTTGGGTAGAGAGATGCGAAGCGAACCGGGCAGGTCTGGGCACTTTAAGACGGTGCTCTGCTCCTGTTGGAAAAATACTCATCAGGTGCTAAACAATAATAATACAGTAGTTTAATTCATAATCGCAGTGGTAGCTTGAGAAATCCAGATGTTTAAATGTTGAGGCTTTTTTTTGGATGGTTATGAAGTACGCATGTTCCCTAGGTACCCCGAACAACAAAGGAATCTGAACTTAATTGCACTTGGGATGTGCTCATTTGCACATTTCAAATACAGTGGTACCTCATTTTACGGAATTAATTTGTGCCAAATCCCATTTTGCATGTAAATTCACTACTTTGTTCCAAGCCTCCGTAAATTCAGACAAATTGATTTAATAAATGATACAACATTGGCAATGTATGTAATACAGAACATGTTACATGACTATTCTCTTCGTTTTATTTTTAGAAATCATATTTTGTAAAACTTTTATTTTGATGGCTTCTGGTTGGTAAAAGGCGGTTTACCAAATAAACCAGTGACTGCATGTTGAATAAAGTGAGTGAGATTGAATAAATAAGCAAGTGGTGTTATTAATCGCACAACACAGGTGCTTATATTTGTGCATCTATTTGCATAAATACAGTAAATTAATCACTAAACTAAACTCTAATCGCAGCAAATAAACATTCTGATGAACAAACGTTTTGGGTGAGGGAAAGATATGAAGATGCGTAGAAGCTGTTCAAGTTTCTCTCCATTAAAGTAAAGGTTTTTGTGGATATCTAACATGGAAACCATAACAATTTGACGCCTTACTCTTACTTTTAGCTTGGAAATTTAACTTTATTACTGGTTAACTGGTAACTTCATCAAGAGCTGAAAAACTAAACATGGCAGAGAACGGACAGATGCCTTTTTCCTCTGATCCAGCCAAACATCTTTTGTGATGGACTCAGAATAGCGCCAACTAAAGGTTGTTTTTATAGCCAAAAGAATTTGCCGCTTTCACTGTAACACGTTTCACCAGAACTTTAGATCCAGACTTTAGAAATCATTATGTTCTATCAACAGTTCCATTCGTGTCTTCAATTGTCCATCAGCATCACTTCATCCTGATCGCCTGTGTAATTCATCTAGTAGGGCTGGGCAACAAATCGAAAATTGATACTCAGAACTTATAATCGACTAAATTTCTCCAGGCCAATTACTTCAATTCCTTTCCCTTGTGAAGTACCTCAGAGGTGACCTTGCGCAGAGCCCAGACGCTGTGTGTGCAGTGCTGCGTGTCGTACGTCATGATGATGGAGGGTTCCAGGCAGGTGAAGACGACTTTCAGAGCGCTGTCGGTCACATACTGCAGCCGAGCTTCGAACAGACCTGAAAGACAAGAGCACTCGACTCCATCAGTAAGATCATTGAATTTGTCGGACAGTTGATTTCATAGGCTGTTGTGGCCTAGTGTTTAGAGATTTGGACTTGAGACCAAACAATTGCAAGTTCGAATCCCAGAGCGGCAAGTTCCACGACTCAAGTTTACAAAGAATGGACTTGATCGGTTTGTGAGCTTATTTTTTCACGGTGAGGCTATTAAGGGTTTAATGCTTTCAGTACAATGAGGTAAACAAAGTCTTTAGTCACCCACTGACAGTCCAAAGTCCTTAAATTGATGATGAATGTGTGTAATTTATATTGTATGTAAACTTGAACGGTGACAAATAGAATATGGGAAACACATTGAAGAATTTGTGTATAGAACATGTGTAATATAAGCGTTTGGTCAAAGACCAATCAAACAACTTTTACAAAATAAAACTTTTACTCTACGTTTCCTGTAGGTCAGCTGGTTTGCCACACTATAGATTTATAGATTTTCTATATGTATGTACTGTACATATGGCAAATTGACAAAAAAGCTGACTTTGACTTTGATGTTGGAAGATCCAGCCACACCTCATCTTCAATGCCTGCAAATAATGATGAAAGGCTTTATTTTTGGACAAAATGTCACCATTTATTGCCCCATTCACTCTTTCCTTTACAAAGATCAGTCGTACTTCTCCTTTGCAGAAAAACAGTCCCACAGCATGATGTTTCCACCAGCATGATTCACAATAAGTCTGGTGTCCTTCCATGCAATTCAGCCGGCTTTCTCTTCTCAACACCAGTAGCAAAAACGTTTATTTTGGTCTCATCTGATCACATGACATCCTCCCAATCCTTCACATGGTCATGAGCCAACTTTCAACTGCTATCTTAAACTGAGAGGCAGGTCTCGACTGTAGGATTGTAGTGTGCTACTGATGGAAATCATTGAAACTTTCTCTTCATTGCTCTCTGTGGGTCATTCACCAGGTTCCCTCATTGAAGTTTTGGAATTTTCTGATGACCATTCTTATGACCACTTTGACACCATGGGATGAGATCTATCTCAAGGGAGATCTTGTATGACCTTTTATGTCTTTGATTTTCTAAAAATTATTCAAAATAATGTTGTAAATATCTGTTGTAGATTCGTCTTACATGTGCATGTCTACAACTTTGCTCCTGTCACAACTCTTTGGTTTTGACCAGGGTGGAGTTTGTGGATATTTTTGAGGCTGTGGTCTGTTGACATATGAGATCGATGACGATGAGATCAAACAGGTGACGTACAGTATGTCATCATTCTCATCAGGAGAACTTGCAAAATGGGGGGATATCTTTGACAATATTTTTGTCCCATTGTATATTATCCCTGAAAGCCAAACCCACATGAAGAGAACACCTGCACAGCACCGAGCGCCAGAAAAGTCTGGCTGGCATGAGTAAAGCGATTAACTTTATTACTGGTCGACTGGTAACTCGATCGAGAGCTGAACAACAAAACATGGCAGAGAACGGACGGATGACTTTTTCCTCTGATCCAGCCAAACATCTGTTGTGACGGGGCTCAGAATAGCGCCAACTAAAGGTTGAAAAATGCATCCTTTCGACTAACACAGACCATCACTTTACAGCCAATGCAATTTGGAGCTTTCACTGAAGAACTTTAGATTTAGAGTTTAGAAATCATTATCTTCTAGCAACAACTGCATTCTTGTCTTCAAATGTCCATCAGCATCACTTAATCGTAATTGACTGATTCATTAGTAGGGCTGGGTAATTAATCGAAAAGTAATTGAAATTGACATTCAGAACTTGTAATCGATTACATTTTTTGTAATGTTTCAGTTTGGGTGGAAACATTGTTACCTGTTTTATGTAGAATTGAAATGCTCATGTAATAATTTTAACAAGAAAATAATGAAAAATAAATGTTGCTTCCAAACGAGCAAGTTTTTTTTTCCAACAACTGTGGGCAAAAAAAATTTAATAAATGAACAAAATAAACGTAATTATGTTAAATTGGTCAATTAATCGAGATTTAGATTTTAAGCCAAATCACCCAGCCCTATCATCTAGTATTAAAAATGAGGAGAGAGACGCTTCTAAGGGAGAGATAGAAAAAGTGTGTGTGTGTGTGTGTGTGTGTGTGTGTGTGTGTGTGTGTGTGTGTGTGTG
>MU204446.1:376931-390399 GCA_017309775.1 Paedocypris sp. Pulau Singkep
TAGAGGAAAGAGAGAGAGAGAGAGAGAGAGAGAGAGAGAGAGAGAGAGAGAGAGAGAGAGAGACAGAGAGACAGAGAGATATAGAGGGATGAGAGGGAGACAGAGAGAGACAGAGATTTCGAAGGATGAGAGAATGGGGGGCAGCAAGAGAGCGAGAGCGAGAGAGAGAGAGAGAGAGAGAGAGAGAGAGGGATGAGAGAACACAGAAAGACATAGAGGGATGAGACAGACAGAGATATTAAGAGAGATGAGAGAGAGAGAGAGAGACAGACAGACAGACAGAGAGGGCAGACAGAGAGGGGGGGTGAGAGAGAGAGAGAGAGAGGGATGAGAGAGACAGACAGACATAGCGGGATGAGAGAGAAAGGGAGAGATAGAGACAGGCAGAGAGATATAGAGTGATGAGAGGGGGGCAGACAGACAGAGATATTAAGAGGGATGAGAGAGAGAGACAAACAGAGACAGAGAGAGAGAGAGAGAGAGAGAGAGAGAGAGAGAGAGAGAGAGAGAGAGAGAGAGAGAGAGAGAGAGACTAAGCTCTTCTGTTTGCGCTGTATTCGTATTGACTGTGGCATCATAAATCACAGGGTAACACACTATTATGCGTGTTTTGTGGGAGAGAAAGGTCAGCGCAGAGATTAATTATATCAGGAAAAGGCTTAATGATGGGATGTTTCTGGAATCCACCCAGTGTCTAGTGCTAGTCGATGCCTCATTCACTCTCAATCACAGCCATGATGAAGATGCAATTACTACGTTTCGCTTCTTCCATCCAGCGACGCGTCACTTTCATACATTTATGCGCAGCTATACATTACTTTAGCTAACTGGGCTAACAAGATCTTCGCTCGTTTCGCTTTCCTTCGTTATTTATTCATTTAGCAGGCGCTTTTACCCTGAGACTGACAAAGGTGATGGAACTTTGCATTGTACGAATATTAGCAAAGAGCTAGCTCGTCAATTTCACGTGCGAAACCATTGATAATTGAATTCTAAATCATTCACAACATCCTTGATGCACAAAGTTTAAGAAGGGTTATGTTCTTCTCATTTTTTTTTTCCATTTCAGCTATAAATGGACTATTTGAGACCAGGTTCTGTACGTTCCTTTTCTCTGAAATAATGAATAAAAATGTTCAAATATAAATTGTTGGTCCACACATCTGCTCGACCTTCTGGAATCTCGTCCTCGCTAGTTTTACTGTACGTCTTAAATAAATAAAACCTTTCTTTCATAGAAAAACGATAATAAACCCGTATCCTGTATTTACATACTGTTTTTGTTTGACAGTTTGTTTGAAAGTCACGAAAGTTTCGAGCAGTAGCCGTCTCGATTATCTGTCAGGATAATTAAAGAACTAAGAAAGTCGATCCTAAGTAAGTGTAACTTCTTTGAATAGAGGAAGTGAGATCAGCTTAGCAAACATTCTCGTGTAGGGTTTTAGCTACTCTAGATAGCAGTTAACGATAAGGATGACTTGTTTCAAGCTAATCTTTAGTCGGTTTTCCTTGAAGACTTAACGGGTCTGGTGGTTGCGGTCTGACTTGGCTGTGCCACCATCCTCTGCCTAGCCTGAGGCTTGGGTTACAGAGCCTCGAATCGGATGGTAGACAGGAGGTTTGTGTTTGAAGGGTTGTCTTCAGCATGTCGGGGTCTGCAGTCTGAGCTGGACGCCCCGTAACGGAGTGTTACGATCGTCTTATTAGGTTCTTGCCTTGTCCAGAATTGTCTAACGTTGGGCAGGGCATTGACGTTGACAACAATAGCATTAATAAAGGTTGACTTCTTTTGTTCTTGACTGTTGGCTGTTTCGAAGGGTGTCTGACTAGCCAATTAAGTGGGGAGTTGTCACCACATTGTCCTCAATCAAAGTGAGGGTTTTCTTGGGACCTACTCTCAATCTGGCCTGAGGAACTGTCACGATAGCTTGTTCTGATCAGGCTATAGTACGTAGGCAAACTACAGAATCGTAGTAGAATGCTACTTATGCAAGTTCTCTTAACTTGTTCCAACCTAGTTGGTGTTTCCATAGAGCTTGGATCCAGAATTTAGCTCGGGTTGTGAATGGTATAGTAAATGCAAGCGGGTCCTGTTGACTGTCTGAATTTTGATAGACGTTCCGCACAGAAGGAAATTTACATTTATTGTGGACCTTGCTTCGCCGACAGTAGTCAATGTTGAGGCTGGAAAACCAGGAAGTCCTGGTTTGTAAGAATTCCCCACGCGGGGGAAAATCAGCAAGACCGCAGCGAGATTCCGGAGGATGGCCGGGTGGGCCGCAGCGAGATTCCGGCTGGACCGGAATGTGACTTGGTCGCAGTACAGCAGGGGTTTCCGGTCAGAGAAACACAGGAACTTCATTAGACAGAAAAAAACTTCTGTCTCCTCAGATGGAAAGCGGGTAACTAACTAAACAGTACACAAACAAACAGTTTACATCAGTCTAGTTGCTACAAAGTTCCGTGGAGATGGTCTGGCGTCAAGCACTCATATCCACAACAATGATGTGGTATATTCTTTGATGAAATGAATGCTGAAATAAACCATATTATATACCTAATTATTGTTCTGTCATTGATCATAAGAAAGATCTCCTACTCCAGATAGACTTTCTATCTTTTACAGGTATAAAAGATAAACACATGCAGTGCAGATACAATAAAAAATAATAGTCATTGACCTTTGGTAAAACTAAAAGATACTCTATAGAGACAGTGCAAATTACAAGAGATATAAACACATGTACATACACACAACATTCTCAACACAGTACTACACTAATAGTAGTTTTTCTAGCTAATTCATTTTTAAAGACTAATATGGAGATGTTTTTCTGAATTTCAATCTGAGGATACATTTTCTTTCCGGACGTAACTCTATTGCTCTATATTTACTGCATCAATCATTCCTCCTAATGAATAAATAACGATTATAACCACCCTAATACCGCAAATCTCCAAAATCAACAAGGGATGAAGGCCTTTAGCATATTTAGCACCAAAACTATGGAGTTCTCTGCCTAGCGAGAAATTCGAGACTCAGAATCAGTGAGTCAATTTAATTCTAGACTCAACACAGCATACATTGACCTGAATTAATAATATTTGGAATAAATTAATATAATCGTATAGTAAGGCTGCCTAGTCTAGTTGCTCGGAACCGAATCACACCTGCACCTCATAAGGCTCTCAAAATCTCTAAGTATTGCACTCCACATTATCGTAATGCTTTGATTTTTCTATTTCACTCCTCTTCTGAGCGCCAAGTGCCGTACGACTGGCACCCTCAATACTTCCTGTTCGTGAATAGACACGTATGTCATTGATCTTTCGCTGGTGGAGCGTTGGTATTTTGTAATGCAGCTATTGGCTCCGCCTGGTTCTCCGTAACTGCGCACTGACCACTGGCAAATTCGCTGCAAATTTTAATAAATAAAACGGCACTGACGTTTACATAGTCCTGTTGTGTCTTATATGAATATACCCAAGTTGTTCACAGATATTGTCAGAAAATCGCTTTATGTCTACCATACTTTTACACTTATAGCCAATTATAAACTTTATTGTTATTAGTAGCTTATACAGGCCACAGACAACAGGCTACAAACCTTCTACTAGATGAAAAATAATACAAGTAAAAAGTTAAAGTAAAATAGGATGTTAACTTATGTAAGTTATTTTAGCTTCTGTAGAAAGCAAATTGAAAGTAATACAGAAGTAATGTAACATGTTACAATTCTGAGACAGTAATATGGTAATGCTATTGTCCCATATTTAAATTTCTTTTTTATATATACATTTTTAAACCAGCATCTCATGCAAATTATGAAGACATCACCTTTTCAACTTATTGGGTAATACCCGATTAGTTTGATTGGTCAACTTCAAACTAATACTTAATAAACCATAAACAGCTTTCACTTTAGAAGTGGTCACAGAAAACCTTAACTCACTATTAACAAGCTTCTGAACTCTTCATGTGGTAGTATGAGGTATGAGGTAGTCATATATTCATATGTTGTTAGGTTCAAGTTCATTTGTATAGCGCTTTTCTTATAAAATTAAATAACAATTAAATATTAAGGTATTAAATAACAATGACTAAGCAGCTTGTTCATGAGTTTATTCATTAGATGTTCATCATTAACAAACGTGTTACTAAGTATAAGTTATGCCCTACTCATACTTTGTTAACAATTAATAAATGTCTTGTTCATGCTTAGATAATGCTAAATAAGGTGTAGTTATTATACAGTGCTACCGTCATGAGGGTGCTAAATGATGTTTTACTCTTAAATATTTACTGTTTTGTTACGTTTTATTACAATTGTAGTGCAGGTTTTTGAGCACTACACTCTTACAGTTTGACACATTTTTTATGTATTTGAATTACATTTTTAGGCCCTAATGACATTTTACCATGTCATTAGGGCCACAAAGCAAGCATTTTTATTTATGGGCATTATTTATGTTGCAGTTCCTATAAAGATGTTATAAAACTGTGTTCAAAATGTATTTTTTATTTTAGATGCCAAAAGTATCTGTATCTCGATACTGGACCTGTAGTTACTTGGTATCGTATCGATTTCAAAATTGTGGTATCGCTGTCACTACTTCTGATCTCACTTGCGTGTTTTTTTGTCTGACGCGCATTTTGTCGAATTGGATCAAATACGCGTCTCCTATTGGACGCCCCGAACTTGACTTCTCTGAAATCGGCCCTGGGCGCGCTGTGATTGGAGGAAAGCCTGACCGGGGACAACGTCATTGGCTTTGGGGAATTGGACCTAAATCTGACCCGAAAAAAAAAACGTCTTTGATTTTGGAGAATCAAATCCGACCGAGGAGACAAAGCAGTTGGTTGGGAGAATCGCTCCTAAATCGGAACAATATGAACGTGCCTGTGAAAATTAGAAGGATACAGAGAGGACTAGCAGGTTTCCACAGAGAAGATTAGCAGGGATCCACCGTGTGAAACGTTTCATCGTGTGAAACGTTTCACCGTTCTCATCGCTCATTGGTCGGCCGTCGTCACGCACACATTTTATTTCAATCCTAACACACTGTTAGGCCTGCGTTTAACACAGAAAAACGTCGTTTCAATAATCTGACACGTTTTTATATCCTGTATCGGACACGGGGGCCGCGGGCAGTTTTGAGCCCATGAAACAACGTTTACTGTCCATTATAAAAAGCTGCGGAAGCATCACGTGATCCTGTTGTTGATATTCATGACGCTAGTTTTCAGTGTTGGGTTTAATAGGAGCGAAAGCAAAAAAGAAGCAGCATCTGGCCGCGTTTCAGTGAAAGTGGCGACTATAAAGTTCAACAAGCACAACCAGGCACACGCGTAGCCATGTAAGAATTAATGCCCTCTGGCTGGAGGAGAGAGGGCAAGCGAACTTTCTATTGTTAAATTAAAAGTTATGTTGCGTTATTGATTTCCAGAAATAATATCATGAGCCAATACATGGAGGAGTTAAGTAATTCTGGATTAAATACAGTGTATTTATGACAATCTGAATTTGAGTGCTTTATGGTTAATTTGAATGTTTTAAAAGTAATAGAAATATCTCAAATTTCCAGTACATTTTCCAGTGTCAGTAAAAATATAAAATGCCATCCAAAAATGCAATCCATTTTATATATATTTATATATCATTTATAACGAATTCAAGTGTTTCCATTTACAACTGTTTAATTGTGTGGATTGAATTGTGTTTTTTTTGTCATATTTGATATAATTTATTTAAACTGTTTGGAGTTATTAAATAGAGTAAATAATAAATTACCTGCTGTTTCATTGGCAGTTTTAGTGATTACTGAAGCAGTGACTTGGAATGAAGGTCAATCTATAAATTTATTGAAGTAGTTTGAATGTAGTTAAGCTACTTTGGCCATGTTGTCGTAGCTTAGCTTCACTACAATTTCTCAGAGTGAAGCTACATTTATAGCAGGGTAGTGAGTAGCTTAGCTTACTACATTTTATAAGTAGCTTGCCCAACACTGCTAGTTTTGAGAACATTTGCTTGCTCTTACTTCAAAGCCAGAAAGTGTCTCTAAGTTACACATAATCAATATCTGAATGAAATATCTAGTTTAATCGGAATGTGTGTAAACATTTCTGGAAAACGTAAGCAAACGAAAGCAGCATTAGCATTATACGCACATACTTTAAAAAGTAAAAGCTTGGTGATAAATCATTTATTTCTGCTCTCGCATCTTTATCTAACTCATCTAACATTTAAAATGACCGGATTATCGTTTACATGTTTGTCGAGGACACTGTTGGTGTCTGATTTGACACTGTTTGACTACTGATCCACGTGAATTGAAGACAATCCATAAGTCAGGGAATTAGAAAATTACATAAAATAAAGTGCGACAAAAATGTTAAACATGCTTACTGAAAGAAATCAATACACGTTAAACGTGCTTACAGAAAAGAAAATGAAAATCTACATACTATTAAACAACAAAAAAAAACAATATAACTGTATGCTTGTTGTGTACAAGAACAACGAAGGATCTTCTATCGGTTTTTCCTCAGGACGATCGTACGTACACATACTCCTGTGTAATCCTGCTTTTCATAATCATAATCCTCATAATAAAACTCATAATCCTGCTTTTCATTTAAATAGTTTACATGTTGGTCGAGGACACTGTTGGTATTACTGATCCACATGAATTGAAGACAATCCATCAATAAGGGAATTAGAAAATTACATAAATTAAAAGTGTTACAAAAATGTTAAACATGCTTACCGAAAGAAATCAATGCGCGACGTTAAAATGTGCTTACAGAAAGGAAAAGAAAATCTAAATACTACTAAACAAAAAAAATATATATATATATATATACGTATATATATAACTGTATGCTTGTTGTGTACAAGAACAACAAAGGATCTTCTTTCTGTTTTTCTTCAGGACGATTGTACATGTATACTCATCCTGAAGTAACTCCTCAGGCCTGGAACCAATAAAGAAATTAAAAAAAAAAAAAAAAAATGGTGTCTTTTAAAATTATTTCATATTATGGTTGTTGTACCGCTTCAGAAAAGGACTTCAAGCGACAACTAGTAATACAAACACATCTAGACAAACCAGTACACATACAGGGCAAAAAGAACTCAACAAATTAACTAATTGACAAATGAAAAAGTGTTTATTTACACACAACAGTTGAACAACAAAATATGACATGTCACACTATGCAATACAACTGTGGTACAAAAAAAATAAATGAACTATACAATAAACCATGGTACTTTCATCCCCTTCACACAGCTCTACAGCCTTTCCCCACAACCCCGCCGATCCTGGTGTCCATTCGTCTTTTAATGAGGCTAATTAGTTTCTTAAAAAAAAAATAAAGTTTACGTTTATTTATTGTCTAAATTGTCTTTAAAGAAGAAAGTCCATTTTTTAAAAATCAGTGTTCAAAATCAGGAAAGTCAGTTAAAAAAAATAAAAGTGTCTATTGTTATTCAGACTATGGGCTTTGACCAGAAGAGCAAGCTAGATGCGACAGTGGCTAGGAAAACAAGACCTCTCTGGCAGGGTGAGAGGAAATAAACCTAGGGAGAACCCGACTCTCTGGTGCCAGTCTCCTCTGGCATGCCAACATGTTGCGTCCTGCGCCCCGTAAAATTTGCCGACACGTCTCCTGATGATGACGCAGTGGCTCCTGATAGAAACGCAGACACAAAAAACAAAGGCTGGTACGGGTCAGGTACTGGCACAGTCCTGCGGAGACGGTGAATAAACCTATGCGGTCAACACAAATGTTTTAGGATCAGATCAAGTAAAAAAAATAAAAAAAGTTTCTACCTTTTCATAAACACTGCATTTTTTCGGCTCCTTCGACTTCTACGTCTTTCAGATTCAGCCTGCTGACCACCAGAGCCCGGCTTCAGAGAAGACAACAGAGACCCTCCGGATCCATCTACATGCACAACAGAAACACAGGTGGTACACTGAGAGAGAAAAAAAAAAACCTTTCTTCAACACGTAGTTGACTAGCTCCACACATGCAGAGTACGTTAACACTTTGAAATGAGAGAAAACCTAATTTAAAGTACAAAGTTTGCGCAAACTGCTTCAAGTAATTTATTAAACATGCATTTATTATTTTGCAGTGCATTATTTTTGAAGTTTATTTATATAGCGCTTTTCTTAGTCCAAGACCAACACAAAGACGCTATGTGAAATAGTCTTTAAATAGAAAAATGTCGATTCTTTACACATTCTTTATATGCATTAAAGCAGCTACATGTCCTGCTCACCGAGGCAAGGGATAATATCTTCATGTTAAACGCGTGTTACTTGTTGTTAAACAACGTTTAGGGATATAAAACCAAGATCTCCTTCGTCGTTTCTTTTGTTCTCTTTGCCGTTTGTATTTTTGCCTTCACTGTTGTAGTTTAAATTGTCCTGATTCGTTTCTGTTAAAAACTTTTCTTTCCATTTTTTTGCTGCTGCTGAACACAAAAAAAAATTCCCCCAGTGGGATTAATAAAGTCTATCTTATCTGCTGAGATGAGATAAAGTTAACGACTAAAGCACTAGCAAAAGTGAATAAAGTCTCTGCAAATATTTACTGCTCATAATATCATATTTTTAAGGTTTCAAGCTTCTAGTTCTCATAATTATAGACGTTGAACTTGTCAACGCACAGAGATAAGCCAAAATCGGCAAGCAAAACACGAAAATGCATATTATAAATAACATAGCAGAATAATTTTTGCTAATAAATGATAAAATCTCGTGTGGTCCACCTTGGCTCTTTTTAAAAGAGACAGAGCAGCTGTCTGTACACGACCATGGCGAACACACCAGTCTTAGTCACACACTTCCGGGGAACAGTATTTTTTTTTTTTTTAAATAATTTCCTCGTTGTTACACCACTTATGTACACACACTAAAAACACAAACACAAAGCCTAACTCTTTTACCCGAGTCTTTTCTCCGGTCCCCTGCACAGTGCGGCCCGTTAGCTGCATGCTAGCGTCGGGCATGTCCGGTTCAGCCAGGTTTTCGTTACCAATATAGGGCAACATTCTCGAACATGGCAATTTCTAGCGAGCTGTGCGTCGTCCGTTTGATTGACCACGGATCTGGCGTTGGCGAGGTGGCTTTAGCGGGAGTTTTCTTAGCCTTAGCATGATGCCAGACCTGCAGCCTCGCTCTTGCCTAATCGCTCTGTTCCGTCTGCGCCGCATGCGAGAGCCGACAACAATCCACGGAGGACCCGCTGAACTCGCGATCTCATCGGGAAAATTATGCGAGATGGAATTCCGTATGCCCTGGTTGTGTAGCGTGTATTCACACGGCGAGTGATGCACAGACAGACGACAAAACCACCAAAAAAAGCACAGAAAAGAGTAGCCGCGCGCCGCCATGTTGTTATCCAATAAGCCGGAAACAGAAAACGTACACGGTGCTCTGGCGCCATCTGGTGGCCGTTGCCCTGAAGTGCGCCATTTTTAATTGATGGAGAACAGTTGCACAATGCAACATTTTATTCAAATTTTACACTAAAAATATTAAAAAAATCATAAATACAGTAATAAAATGAGGAACGCTTCACGGTTTTGCGTGTCATCCTTGCGCAGGGGCCATGCTAATCTTCTCTGTATCGTTCCAATTTTAGTATATGTGCTGCCGAAGCAAGCACGAACCAGTAGAAAATCGCAGGAGATTAAATAATCACTGATTCCCCCAGCGCGCTGCAGTGACGAGATGGAGGAAAAAGGCTGCAAACTGCTCCATTACTATGAGAAGCCAGCAATTGCAGCTAGGCAACGCCACCTTAGCAACTGTGTGTTTGTTTTATTAATTTGTGAAGGACGGGGAAATGTAATACATGTGTAGAGAGATGTGCAATATATCAACAATGATGTGTTACAAGAGGAATCCAGCATTAACGACACCGTTGATTAACTAAAAAAAAAAACACATCTTCGTCTCTGGCCAGTTATTATTAAACAAATAGTTTGTAACCAAGCAACACTATATTTACGTCGATCCCCGTACGCGCTGGTGAAAGACGCGCGTGTTGATGACGTGTGTGAGCAGGGGACCCAATGATGGACGTTGAATCAACCAAATCGGTATTTTAACGCTTGTACAATTCACACATGCTTCCATTAAGCATGGTAAAGACCGTACACCATACATCCTTTTTATTCATGATCGGTAAAATACAATGCGGTCACACCGGCCACAAATAAGTGTTGGAACTGCAACCGGAAGTTGTGTGTTCGAAGTTAAGTCGGGTTAGCGTAGGGAGATTGTGCAAACAAATGTATTGTGTTTGCGTTGGTTGGTTAATGTGAAGTGCATTGCACACACAATACTCTGTTATACATCGCCATATCCCGTTTTATAGCGTGAAACAGTCCCTGTGCTCGAACAGTACGAAACACTGTGTAGTGTGCCGCCATCTTGTTTCTTTCCACGTCCGCATGAGGGCAGCAAAGCCCCATTAATTGATTGAATTGAAAAATCCTTTTAGTCCCACAGCGGGGAAATTTCACGTCACAACAGCAACAACAAATCCAAACAAATAAACAAACAAACATCACCATAACGCACTGCATACATCATAATAGACAAACAAACACAGACCATAACTGAACAAGTAGCGCTGCCCGTCATAAGCACTTTTTTTTGATAATCATCATCACTAACACAGGTGCAGCACGCGTTAAACATCTCACTAAAACACAGCTTAACATTAAATAACATCTCATTAAAAAGCTTGTACTGTGTAAAGCACGACGTCGTAAACACATATATCAGTCATTTACTGTTTTAAACAAACACATAGCGCAAATACTTATAACCACAAACATTCGCTTCACCAGGTAACCCCTGAGAGAACCTCTGCCAACACGAGCTGAGGTAACGCACAAGACACCAAATCCGTAGAATGTCATTGCAAAATGCTTACGTTTATGCGCGTTTTAGATGTTTTCGATCTTGTTTTTGGTAAACATTATCAAACTATGAACTCGTCCACTCGACCGATGCGTCAATCAGGGCCTAACTCGCAAACAGGTTCCATCGAAAACGAGTAAGACGTGTGTTTTCTCAGAGAAAACAACACCATAAATGCGCAAAAACTGGTCGTAGCGTACATTTCTAACGTTCTAATGTAGTTTTTAACGAATATCACAACTTACCAACTTGTTGGCTCTCCGGATAACGCTGTCGTGCCTCCTTAGGCCGAAAAATCAAACTTATGAATATTGAAATTCGGGGGCGTACTTGATTGGGGGTACAGTTGCGCAGGCGTGACGATGATTGGAGGAGAGGCCTAAGCAGTTTATTTTAATACGTTTCAATGCAAAGAAAACAACTCAACGAATGCCCAAAAAGTGGTCCTCGCGTGTACTTTTTAACTTTCTGAGATTGTTATTCATGAACATCACAACTTACCAACTTGCTGGCTGTCCGGATAACGCTGTCGTGATTCGTGACGCCGACAACAAAAAAGCAAACTTGTGAATATTGAAAATAGGGGCGTACTTGATTGGGGGTACAGTTTATGGAGGCGTGACAATGATTGGAGGAGAGGCTTAAGCGTTTTATAAACTTATTACGTTTTACTGGAGAAATGGTTTTTCTAGAGTTAGACTGTTGTTAATGTTTTAGATCCAAATATTTTGGCAAAACTGTATGTTATTCAAGTTATCGATGCATTTAAATTAATTATAAAACACCCATAAATGCCCGAGTCTCTATAAAGTTTACGCTACAAAAAGAAGAAAACAAAATCTTAATGCCTCATAATAAGGAGAAATTAAACCTTATTTTACATTTGTTCTTTAATGTGACCTAGTATTCTAACGGTGCCCACTAGTCCCTTTAGGTATTTACGATTATAGTTGTGGGATTTATTATGTTTTAATGCTTGTTTGGGGTGTTTTGATGGGTTAGGGTTAGAAAATAACGTTTGAAATATTTTTTTGTAAAAGTTTTTTGTAAAAGAAATGACACCCTGTGGCTGAAATTTGCATCCATTTTGTGCTTTCTTTTTTAGATGGATATGAAATATACCATATGCTAGATGCACGATGTCTACAGATGATACAAACTCAAAAAGAAAATTGTATTTCCTTTAGAACTGTACACATTTAGAATGTTTTTTTTACCTTTCAAAACCCCCATTCTTTGGCCAAAACAACATTTACATGGTAACTACATGCATGTATTTATTTTCAAATGGAAATGGAAATTTAACCCTCCTGTTATGTTTGTTTCAGAGGTACATCAATAATGTTTGCGGGTCAATTTGACTCAGGGGCCATTTATTATGCATATAAGTTTCAGAAACCAATAAGTTCCAAAAAACAATGTTTATATCTCATCAGTAACTCTATTTTTTACCATTTCAATGATTTTTTTATTTATTGATATTATGTATGATTCACAATTTATCTTTTAATAAACATAGTTCACTCGTTTTTTTTAAGGGGTCAAATTGACCCGCTGACTAAAAATCATAAGTCCTGAAAATTATTACTGGAAGTAAATCAAATCAAATCAAAATAACAAAATATTTTAACATTATGAACTCTAATCTCTTTATTTATCAATATCTTTGTCCACAGCATACAAATGCATTGAAGTCAAGAATCATCATTGGTTTCTGATCCTCTCTTGTACTGATTTCCACATTTTTGTGCAAAGTGCTCCTTTGACCTATAAACCCCAGCCAGGATAAGGACTCCTAAATATGTATGGAAATGCATTTGATTTTTTTCCTGCCACTTGTTCCCCAAAACACATCTTATTTCTAAATTAGTCACTTCAAGAATCATTTTCTGTATAGAGCTGGGCACGAGCAGTTCAGAAGCTGACCCGATGTCTGTCACACGAGTCAGGTCATCCTAGTGGGTTCTGGCACTTTCTTCACTATGTTTTCTTCAGACACTTTTGGTTGATTTATATTTGGGGATAAAGACCACAGAATTTGACAATTTTTTTATGTAAATGTTTTGCAATGCTGTAAATCCATAGCATGTTCTTCATTTTGTTCATATTGATAATCAGAATCATCAGATTTTGATTCAACCTCAACATAGTCTTCATCTTCAGAGACATTTTCCTCTACTTCACTGTCCTGATCAAGTATTCGTTTCAGAGCCTCCAGGTCTATCATCTTTTTAATCCTGCCACTCATTTTGCTTCTCTCTCTAACAGTATCATGTGTAGCTGCAATGTATAATGGTAGGACTCTCTTTCAGAGAACATTTATGTTTAGCCCCTCCCCTGCTGAGTGACCACTCAATGTGGGTGGAGTTTGGCCACAGCAACTGATAAAGTTCCCCTGAAAACACCTGCATTCTCACACTTCAAAGATGAGGCCCATAGAATGCAAGCATGTGCATGTGTGTGTGTGTGTGTGTGTGTGTGTGTGTGTGTGTGTGTGTGTGTGTGTGTGTGTGTGTGTGTG
>MU204446.1:392461-411510 GCA_017309775.1 Paedocypris sp. Pulau Singkep
AGCTGATCTTAGCGGCTGAGACATCGGAAGAGAAAGATGAAAGTAAAGCTTGGTAGCTGTTCAGGTCAGAAAGGTTTTTGGTTTTTCGCCATGTCCTTTCTGCAGCCCTGAGTTTAGCTCTAAAGCAGCGAAGGGTGTTAGTAAGCCAGGGGCAGGAAGGTTTAGAACCAGTTGGTTTAGTGATGACTGGACAGGTGTTATCAAGACATGTTGTTAGGGTGGAGCTGAGAGTGTCAGTAGCGGTATCAAGATCAAGTGAAGAAAAGTGGGAGAGAGGGGGTAGAGAATTAGTGACAAGAGAGGAGAAGTGGGTTGGAGACAGGGAACGGAGAACGGAATTTTTTTTATTATTTACATAAAGTGTTTTCTATGTTCTACTATTCAGTTGAATATATTTACTTAAATGCATGGTTATTGTTCATATGTTTCAATCTTTCTGTCTTCTTTGAGCTTTATGTGAAACTGTTTTTAACAATACGTATACGTATATGTTTATGTTAAAAACATATTTACAACTTTCCCATATATTGGATATATGCATTTTGAAAATGTATATATTTAAATATGTTTAACAATGTTTCATGTAACTGTGTATATTTTTCTTTAAACACTTCATTTAAAGTCCTTTTATTGCGTTCATTGTATATGGTATAATCCTTCTTATAATCTGCGTTTTCTAAATATGCGCGTAAATATAAGCCCCCCATTTTTTTGTGTTTCAAGTCACTTACAATCACAAATAAGCGGAAAAACGTCGTCTTTATGCAGCGGCGCATGTGTGCGTCTATATAATGTTAAACAATGGTCTGGCACAAAAGATGCTACAGTATAAGCTTTTATTGGCTCAAAAACAGAAATAAAGAAACATTAGACACACCACGACAGTTAACAGAGACAAAATAACACTGGAAGATTTAAGATTAAACTAAAAACAGTATAAAATATAAAACACATTTTATATTACAACAAACTGAGACCACGACCGGGTTAGCGTAACTTAGCCCAACCGGCTACAAATGAGTCCAATGTGGCATCGCAAAAAGAGTCGAAAAAAAAGAACACGTGCAAGTAGTAAAAAAAATACAAGGAACAGACACAATCAAAACGCTCGGCCGCTGCACAGGGGATAAAAAAATCCTTCACTATGGAGTCAGTAGAGCGCTGGTGTTTGAAAGATCAGCTCATGGGTTTGATTCCCAGGGAAAGCAGAAATTTGTTGAATTGTAAAAAATGTAATGAAATGTAAGTCGCTATGGATAAAATTGTCAGCTAAATGAGTCAAGATCTTGAGAAAGGAAAGTCCTGACCACTAGAATCGACTTTTTGTTATCTAGTATTCAAGTAAAACTATAGTGAAACAGGAGATTTCAGAGGATGTTTTGCTTGTTTCCATGGCACTTGTAGATTTTACCACCAGAAACCATGTAAGAATCTTCTAGTTTATTTAAAAAAAGAAATCCTTATTACATTTTCAAAGGATCAAAATTCATCAGGCTAAGGCCTTGAAACCCACAGATAACCCACATTTAAGATTTTTAAGAAGGCAAACCAAGAGACTTTTTCTCTAAATAAAAACAAGCTTGACATCCAGCCATTCAGGTACAGTTGTCACTCAACACAACAACAATTTAGTAAAGAGATGCCCATCAATACAGGATTCATCGTCACACCCCTTATAAACACAGATTTTTGCTTGCCGTTTTTAGTTCTTATCTAATTTCTTATCTTAACCCTCCTGTTATGTTTGTTTCAGAGGAACATAAATAATGTTTGCGGGTCAATTTGACCCGGGACCTCTTATTATGCATATAGTGAAGTGTCAGAAACCAAAGCAGTGTGTAAGTGACCACTTTCGTGACGTCACTAGTGCTCGGTGGGTGTGGCAGATAATGTTCCGTTTGATTAGCTGTTGCGCCGGGTGATTGTGTTGTTTGATGTTGGATCGCTGCGGGAACCACGTTTAGTTTGTTTTCTACTCCAAGAACATAAGATGGAATTGCTTGCTTTTCTTTAATTCATTAGGTTTGGTGTGTTGATTTATTTTACTCAATGTTTAACACAGAAGCTGTTTGCGTGCCCATGCATTGTATTTAGGCGGTTGTGTAGACGGTCTGCACTCCTGTTAACCTTCTTCTTGTGTTAGGGACCCGTTTTCATTTTGAAAGGCAAAATACTACCAAATATATTTTGTTGATTGCTTCAAGGCTTTTGGACTTTGTCAAGAACACTTACTTTATCAAAATAAAATCAAAATAAAAAAAATTCCAATTATTAAAAGGCTCTAACTAAAAATACAGCACTTGTTATGTTAGGGTCATTTCCGACCCGTTTTAAACAAATAAGCAAAACAAAATGATAAATTAATTTCTAAAATTGACAACCAGCTCATCTTCCAATAATTGGCTGTGTTTAGCTGCCAAAAAAAACACAATACAAGAGGGAAATTTTAGACCAGTAACATCAATACAAAAGTAGAGACTGTGGTGTGTGTGTGTGTGTGTGTGTGTGTGTGTGTGTGTGCCTTGCATCATCTTGACTATCTTGAGTATCTGCATCTCACAATTTCAAGAGAAAAAATTGACAAGTACCCAAGATCTGAATGTCATTGTTCGAGAAAGGGAAGAAAAATAATGACAAAGTGATAATGATGAGCTGGTTTCTGAAATGAAAGACAACAAGTCTCATCCAGAGAAAAGGTACACATCTGGGTGTGGTGAGAAGATCACCAGTGGGAAAGAAGCTCCAGAAGAGAGAATGAGCTCCAAAGATGGAGAAACAATGTCACAACAACCTGACCAGACAGAGACCCCGCCCCACTCTGACCTGCGGCTGACCCCAGAGACAGAGCTGTAGGTTCTGCCCAACCAGTACCAACAGAAAGCAAGCCAGCAGTGTAACAATGCGCAAGCTGCAGCTTTTTAGGCTCAATATGCAACAAGTAAAGTGCAACCAACGCAAGACATGACTAATTTGGCCCAAGCAATCACCAGCTCCCTCACTTTAGACCGTCGGCCTGTCCAGGAGCCAACAGTCATCCAACTTGTTTGCATCGTGAAAAAGAAGAGTCCATGAAACCAGTTCTGTGCCTTTAGAAGATGGTGACAATATTCCCACGGCTATAACCCATGTCATGACCCGACAGAGTTCTGCTACTTCAAGTATAGTACCAGTGACTGTTTTTTTACAACAAGCTTACACGCAGGAATTCATTCCAGTAGACCGGTCTCATAGTCCCACAAAAAAGGCCGCTTTGCTGCAGGCCCGTCTTAAACATCTTGCTGGGAACTTCCTCCGCTACCAGACTGTCAGGTAGGGTTGCTTATTGGGTTTAATTGTCCTTCAGCCCTTGCTCCATTAGAGGTCGTCACAGGCACCAATGAGGAACCTTTCGCTAAAAGAACTGTGCTCGGATGGAGTATTATCGGGTTAACCAATCTTCACCTGGACAGAAAGTGTCACCACAGTCTTGTGCATCAAATATCTGTGAAGGAGGTACCACTACCAGTTCCCACTGACCTTCTAAAGGTCCTGGAATCTGACTTCAGTTAAAGACATTATGAAGAAAACACAAGAAGATGTAGTGTCTTCAAATTCTCTGTGGCAACATCATGCAAAGGAAGGATAGACATTATGAACTGCCCCTCCCCTTTAAGGGCTGTAGACCACCATCGCCGAATAACAAGACTGGCTATGATTCGTTTGCAACATCTTAAAAGAAAAATACAGGTCAGCGCACAATATCATGAACAGTACACATCTTTCATGGAGAAAAGGAGATCTCGAAGTGATGCAGTACTCGCCTCTTACGGTTCTGAGACAGAGACACTGTGGTGCATACCCCATCATGGAGTATACCACCCAAGAAAGCCAGGGAAATTAAGAGTTGTTTTTGACCTCTCTTGAAGTTCCAAAGTGTGTCCCTAAACGACAACTTGCTCACAGGACCAGACTTGATCAACTCTTTGGTGGGAGTTCTTTGTCGTTTTAGAAAGGAAACTGTGCCCATAGTTTGTGATATTGAAAGGATGTTCCATCAGTTCTTTGTTTCGCCTGGACATCGCAACCATTTGAGATTTTTCTGGTGGGAAGGTGCCACAGCTGCAAACGGAACCAAAAGAATATCGAATGGCAGTCCATCTCTTCGGTGCAGCTTCCTCACCTGGATGCTATCTTTTGCCTGAGGTAACTGGCAACACGAAGATCATTTCCAAGTAACTTCATTTAGAAGAACTTCTTTGTGGATGATGGGTTGGTGAGTGTGTCATCAAGTGAAGCTGGCAAGCAATTCATTACAGAAGCACAACAGTTATGCAAAATCTCTGGTTTGCGGTTGCATATGTATGACTCAAATCGACAGGAGGTGCTCTCTTGTGTAGCCCCATCAGAAAGAGCCACAATCTCAGAACCTCTTAGAATAAACCCTGATAGAACACACAAGGGATATGTACTTGGCATCCAGTGGTTAATGAAGACTGATGTTTTTAGCTTCAACGTTGAAGTAAAAGAAACTTCTTCAACTCGGCGTACTGTCCTGTCCGTAGCTGACAGGAAAACACATACTTCAAGAATTATGCCAAAAAGGCAAAGGATGGGATGATCCTCTTCCTTTTAATTTGCTTTTGACGGTGGGAGGAATGGAAATCTTGCCTCCAGTTGCTGAAAGAAGTTTATATACCCAGATGTTACTATCCTCCAGACTTCAACAACATAGTCGAATTCTCCCGAATGCTGACTCGTGCTTTGGGAATAAACACTACGTTCGAAATCCACCATGTGAGGGACTCTGTTCGTAGATTTCAGGTCTGCTTTTAATACAATAGTCACTTCACTGCTGCAAGACTGCTGCCCCCCCCCCCCAGGCTTCTCTCCCCACTGCTATTCTCCCTGTACACAAGCAGCTGCACGTCTGAACATCAGTCTGTCAAGCTCCTGAAGTTTGCTGATGACACCACCATCAATGGCCTCATCTCAGTCAGCCTACAGGAGCGTGATAGCCAGTCTGATGTCATGGTGCAGCTATAACAACCTGGATGTGGTGAGTTTTTGCTTGTGCTGTGCTCACGCACTGTTCTGAGTAAAATATTTTTTATTTCGGTAGACCGCGCGTATAAGTCGAGCCCTTTGAGCCCGAAATTTTTAAAAATCCTCAACTTATTACACCAATTAAGCAAAGCTGGAGAAGTTTCAAAGTGAAGAAATACTTTTTGTTACGATTAAACCTACAGCTCGTTAGCCTCCATAACAGGTGTTGCGGATCAGTGACTCTTATTTAGAGAGAAGGGAGAGCTAGCGCCGCGGGCTGTCGGTTATTGACGTTGTGGACGCTGCTCTGCGTTGACGTGGACCAAGTGAATTCAGAGTTTCCACGTACTGTATTTATGGAAGTGATCTTCTCGTTTCCTTGTGTTTATGGACCAAGTGACCTCCTCGTTTCTTCGTTTATAGGTCAAGTGACCTCCTCGTTTCCTCGCTTTAATGGACCGTGTCTTCGGGTTTCTTCGTGTCTCCTCGCTCCAGACTTGGACTCCGGACGTTTCCGAACGATCCCGAAGCTCACCGTGAGTTCCCGAGTGTGGCCGAGGCCATCCGAGTGACCTCAAGGATTTCCGAGTGGTTTCTGTTTCGCCGCGTTCACAGATCCTGAGTTATCGGAGTTCAAAGTTGTGGATTAAAGTTTGGTTTGATGGACTTCCTGTATTCTTATCACTCCCGAGATCGTAACACTTAAATTAAGTTGTGTGTTTTTTTTTTAATAAACTTAACACTGGTCAATTTGACCCGAACTGTACCTTTGTAATATAAACATGTGTCGTGGTGTTACAAATGTGAACTGAATTATATTTTGATTTATGATGTTTACACCAAATAAGACAAGCAGGAGGAGTTCAAAAGTGAAAAAATAATGAAGTCTTTTTAAACGCCGTATTCATGCGAATAATTATTTAACCTGAATACTTGCGTTGGTCTCGGATTAGGAAAAGCGTTTTATACATTAACTTTAACTTCTAAGCACCCCGCTGATTTTTTTTCAGGCACAAGTTTTTTTTGTAACATCTCTGGTTCAAGTAGTTTAATTGCTTAAAAATACAGCAAACCTAACTTGTAACTCGTATCATTTTGATATCGTTTTATTATTTGAATAATGAAGTCAATACTTGTGGACTTCATTCCCAAGTTTTTTTTTTTTTGCAGTCAGACTTCGCACATGCGCAGAACAGTTGTCAAGCTCAGGCCTTTCCTGCGCCATGTGAAGAGGAAAGATTATCCACTGCAGCGTTTTGTGTCTGGCCTTGGATTTTTTTTTACTCGTTGCCAGTGTTCATTTTCTTCAATAAAACTGATTCTTTTGAAGCATCCCCTATGAAAATGATGGAAAGGTCCAACGTAAAACTGGTTCTGTGCGCCATCTAGCGGCCACAATATACATTACTACGGCTTTATTGTGGGGGGAGGGCGGTCAACACAACAATTTAGAAATTACAGGATTAATACACCCATTACACACACACACACACACACACACACACACACACACACACACACACACACACATTTTTACACAGCTTTTATTTCTTATCTGATTTTTTAAATTGTGTGAAATGCCTAAAAATGGTACAATCAATTGTGGTGAATTTGTTTGCACTCGCGTGAGTGAGATTCTAATGCATAAAGCTATCGGGTGGACAGTAAAAAAAAAAGTAGAAAAGTGAAAACGAGCAAAAGATAAAGATATTCTACAATAAGAAGATGAATCCATAAAATTTCATTAGATTTTCAGCAACAAGAATAACTACAATTAAAACACTTAAAAATTAACAGTATTCCGCCTGGGAATCAAAAAACCACCGAGTTTTTTTTTTCTACAATGAATGGTCTTCATTCCAGAGTTGGAGAAGATTGTTGTGATTGGGGGAGATTTTAATAGCGTTGGTATTAAATAGAGTTTTAAATGGATTTTCTGAAGAAAGTGTTAAAAATAGTGTCAAAGAGGCTGTGTGGACAGTAATACATAGTCGAGATGGATGAGACTACTGTACGGATAAGACTCATTTATTCATTTTATATAAAAAAAAAAAAAGAGAAATAACGAGTGAGTGATAAGTGAGAGAAGAGAGACAGACTTGTAGATGGAGAGTGGAAGTATAGTAAAACAGACTGGTACAATGAGAGAAAAATAGTTTCTGTAGAACAAAACAAAAATATGCTTAACATTTCAGTAAAAGTTCATGAAGTGCTTGTTAGATCCATCTACTTGTCTGTCTCACCGTCTCTTTCGGTCTGTTCATCCATCTAGCTGTCTGTCTTGCTCTATCTATCTGCAATGTATTTCATAAGGCCATTACAGCAACATGACAAATTTTTACATTTTACCTGCAAAATAAGGCATATTTTATCCATTAGTGATACATAAAGTTTGTACAAAACTCTTCAAACTGATTTGACCATTTCAAAAGGAATCAAACAAGGAAACATGCATTTATATAAAAATATTAAAGGCTTTATTAATTACACTTTCGTATGTACAGTCTCTTACATATGTACACGGCGGGCTGTAAAGTCATCATGTAAATTTAAAATCTTTAAAATAGATTGACATTTACAACCCTGTAGGCCTCATTCTTGCTTTCTTTTGGCCTGAGGGACAATTCCAGTCTGTGCGACGGCCACAATAGTGGCCAGAACCTAATAAAACGCAAGGAAAATCTGATAAAACAGTCCCAGTCTTAAAAAGTCTCTCTAAAGCTCAAAGGCGCTTGACGTTGCGCTTGCTCTGAGCGGTGCCGGCGATGAGCTTGTCCTGGGACAGGGCGGTCCGGACGAGGGGTCGGCACGGGTCAGCGCCGTGAAAGGTGGACTGACAGCGCGTGCAGAACTGGAAGCCGCAGCTGGTGCGAGTGCAGACACACCTCCGCATCGCCTCCTCGAAACGCGCCGGAGAGCTGCATCGGACGCACTTCCGCAGTGACTCGCCCACCTTTAATGTTTTGGCAGCCTGCCAAAAGAAGGAATACCATGTTAAAATAAAAGTCCGAAATTTTACCAGACCTCCCAGCCTAGTCTTGAAATCAATCGTTGTGAAAGACCACTAACATGGTGTCGGAATAGAAAAGCGCCTAATAGTTGAAAAAACTATGGTACAAGCTTCACCATTTAAAAGATGGATTTACAGACTTTTATATAATTATGGATTGTGCGCGGGTACAATGTCTTTCCATACCAGAATAATCATTCACATCACTAGGTGGCAGCATTCCGGATCTTTAACATAATAATAAATGGTTTCTTTCTGGATGGGAGTGACAAGAGCATTATGCTAATTGTAACCATGCTAAAGTTGTGAACTGTTGCCGTGGCAACGCAAAAAAAAAAAAAAAAAAAAAAAAAAAAAAAAAAAAAAAAAAAAAAAAAAAAAAAAAAAAAAAAAAAAAAAAAAAAAAAAAAAAAAAAAAAAAAAAAAAAAAAAAAAAAAAAAAAAAAAAAAAAAAAAAAAAAAAAAAAAAAAAAAAAAAAAAAAAAAAAAAAATCAGAAACCAAGGCTAAAAAAAAAAAAAAAAAACCAACTTGCATTCTTTCCAACACTGCATGAACATCATAAAAAGATGGCATCCTATTTTTTAGTCACTTCAGTTGCATGGAAAACCAAAATCCCGAAAAACAAACAAACAGACAAAAAAAAGACTAACAGACATGTATACGTACAAAAGACTGAAAAAAATGACAGACAGATAAATTTGATAGGAAGACTGAAAAATGTGATAAGAGATACGTATACACAAAGATAAATAGAAAAGTAAAAAAAAGATTTAAAAAAATGACAGACTGTGTTAAAAAGTAAAATCAAAATGAAATGGGTAGAAAGACAGAATGACAGAGATACGAAAGAGACATAAAACAGAAAAATGACAGACATAAACATAAATACAAATGATAGAAAGACAAAAAAAAAAAAAAAAAAAAAAAAAAAAAAAAAAAAAAAAAAAAAAAAAAAAAAAAAAAAAAAAAAAAAAAAAAAAAAAAAAAAAAAAAAGAAAAAACTAAAAAGATTGAATAATTACAAACAGACAAAACAAAAAAAACAGACCCATAAAGAAACTCAACAGAAAGACAGCCAAACAAAGATAAAGCCAAATCGGGGGTGGTGGGGAAATGGGGCAGATAAAAGCAGACTCGCATATAAAAGCAGACGGAGCTGTCTCACACCCACCTCCTGAAACTGCTGGAAGCGAGTCGAGCCGGTGTTCCTCACTCCACCCGACTGACACGGCGGCTTTTTGGCGGCCTTGTGAGTGGGTGTGGAGGCCACGGGCTGCATGCAGGAGAACGCCGCCCTGGTCAAGGCAAAGTCCCGGGACAGTGTAACGCCAGGCCTCCGGATCTCCTGCGATCACACCGGACATTAGAAGAGAAGACACAGAGACCAACCAAGCCAAAAAAGTAAAAATGTTCTGAGCATTTCTAAGGCACTTTTCACAGTTTTAACCATCTCAAAGCGCACCAATCACAGCAAAAAAAAAAAAAAACTCACCATCAGTCGCCGCTCAGCATCCGCACATCTTTTACTAGCCGCTCGATCCTGGACGATGATCTTCATCCACGTCCGGCTGACCTTCTTACAGCTGCGACGAGACACGCCCGTTAGAATCACCGACACGCCACGACGGGAACCAGCGAGGAGCGATTCTCACCTCAGCAGGTCGTCGTCTCCCAGCAGCCTCAGCATCCTGGTCAGCAGGTGCTTCATGTCCTTCCTGAAGAGCTCGCAAAACACATCCACGTGCTCCAGTCCCATCCTCCCGCCGATCACGTGGTGCAGGCCGTACTTCCCAGCCACCTCCTGGATGAGTGTCCAGTCATAGCGTCCGCTGCTCTGGAAGCTGCGGTGAAGGTCCCGACACACCTCCTCTTGGAAGTTCAGCTGGGGCAGACAGGAAGTGCAGCGGCTCCTGTCCTCTGATGAGGTGGTGTCGTGGTCCACCCGGCTGTTTTGGAGGGAGAGGTAGCCGCTGTCCTCGATCAGGCCTCCGTAGCAGAGGATGGGCTCATCATCTGACGTGGCCTCCAGGGAGAGGCGCTTGTGTCGGGTGTTTTCTTTATTGTGCGCACCCTTGCTGTGGCTCTCCAGCGGGGTGGAAGCGTTGCCCGATGCGGGGGAGATGGGCACGCCGTGTTTCTGGGGCGAGTCCTTGTGCTCCTTGACTTTGGTGCTTTTGGCCGGGCCGAGCAGCCTCACGTCTTCACTGTAGCTCGGGCACTTCATGTTGAGAGAATGTTCCTGAAAACTGCAAGTGAAGAGAGAGAGAAGACTTGAATGTGATAGCATCTCGTTTACAGGAACCAACACCCTGTGAAGAGTCTGGCCTCACTGGATAACTATCTCTGGGGTGATAAAGATACACATGAGACTTTAATTGGCAAATATTACGAGTCAGAGGTAATAAAAACGAACAAACATAAAGTAATATTCCGAATGAAAACGCCGATTCGCGCTTTCCCTCTCAAACGAAAGTGATTAGCATAGCACGGTTAACGCGGCTTATCGAACACACACGTCAAACACGTCCGTTTGGTCAGTTATGAGTAAAGTTGCATGTTTACACGGTTCTTACACGAAGGCTACGTTCGTTTATACTAAAAACACTTTTGCAACTACCGGACTTTTGCAATCGACAACTCCATTTCGCGCGCGCCCTGCAGTGGTGACCAACATGCGGACCACCAGAACATCTAGTTTTGCGGTTCAAGTGTGATTTGCAGGCTACGAACAGTCAAACGCGATTTCAAATGGCATAGAAACATATTTAATGGATCAACAAGCGGCGTCCTCGCACTCGGAACAATTCAGCATATCTAGAAAAAAATGTTTTCAAATTTGCCGTTTCAACACATGCAGCCGTTGGGCAGAAACCCTTACCTCTAAAAGTGAAAAGGAACCCTAAATCCTCCCAAATGTCCTTTAAAACGACCACCTGAACGAGGGCAGCGCGGCAAAGCGGAACGATTGTCTGTGGGACGGAGGGAAAGCGCCACTTAGAAAACGATTTCAAATTTTGGAGGCTAGACTGTTCAGCCAATCGCCCGCGTCCACCATCCTGTTATGTGCGTAGAGCCAATGAGAGAAACTGTGACGTCGGCATTAAAGAGCGCCACCCAATCAGAGTGTGTTCAGCTAGAACGCGCTCTTTAAAGTCCCTCTGTAAAATGAACCTTGGAACAAATGTATTTTTGAAAGTTTATTTTAAGTTCAATATAAGCGTTATAGAAACTAAATACGCATTTAAAATGTAAAACTAAAATAACCGTTAGTACAGTACATGGATGTTAAAATAAATGCAATCGGACAATCGTTAAAAAAAATCAGTAATTTATACGGCACATATTGCATATGCTAAATGCGAAATCACTGATGTCTCGAATAAATAAAGCAACAAATACACAAATATAGCAAATCTTTAAAAACCTACGTACAAACACAAACATGAATGAAATGTTTATGGTATGGAGAGAATATGAAGGCAAGTGTGTAAAAGAGTGTGATGAAAGACTGAGCTATTAATATGCAACGCCCAATTTTAATTATTCATACTCAATAAGTATTGACGAACATTTGGAAACATGGTATTGCAGTTTATTTCAAGCTAAAGTCAAAATATAGCTGTGAGCAGCAATACAAGGTTTCAAGCCTTCAAGACCAATTCCTGCCAATGAATAATAAAAGTCATTATTACTGTACAATTGGTATAGGAATTATGGTTGAAAATCTCCAGTTACCGGTATCATGACAGCAGATTCTTTTTCTTTATGAATCCTTTTTCGAGCTACAGTTCCTGCATTTCATCACATCTGTCATATACATTCAGCTCAGCCTGAGCCATGGACGTAACACAAAAAAGATCTATATGGTGACAAGTCCAACTGGACTTATTCTGGGTCAATATGGGCTCAAATCAGGTCTGTACGATTTACGGTCTGGCTGAATCATTAAGAGTAAGGAAAAGTGAGCCATAGCAGTTATACTAGGGACATAAGCCCATTAAAAATAAAATTTTGTCAATCTACAATCACAAAGCGACACACACACAATACACAGTGAATAAACAACAGAAGCATTTCACACCAGGGTGACGAGAAGGGCCGAGTGTTTCCTCAAGACAAATCAATTCGACACACTACACAGTCTTTGTTAAAAATAACGTTCCTATTGATCCTGGCAGTCGTTGAGAAAGTCCATGAGCGATTCCTGCTCGGAAAAGCGCTGCAAAAACACCAGCATCTCGTCCAGCTGCTCCTCGCCCTGTAGGAAGCCGTGGACGTCGTGGACAGTTTTCCCGATGCGGTGGTCTGTGATCCGGTCCTGGGAGAAGTTGTAGGTCCTGATCTTCTCCGATCGGGCTTTGGTTCCGATCTGAGGGTTGACGGCTGTTAGTCGGGCTGACTCGGGTCTGCTGAGGAGAACCCACCTGGAGTTTGCGGGCCTGGTATCTGCGGCTGCTCTCCTCCTCCAGCCGGGCGCTGTAGAGTTTGGCTCGCAGGAGAGTCATGGCCTTCTCCTTGTTCTTGATCTGGGAACGTTCCTGCTGACATTCAGCCACCACACCTGAGGTCACACCAGAGGACACGTCTGATTATACTCTAGAGTAGAGCTGCACAATTCATCGTTAAAAGATCGGAGTCTCGATTCTACCCCTCTCACGATCTGAATCCAGATTTATACGATTCTGCCAAACTCTCTGATCTCTGACTCTTCTGTCAGACTGCTCGTCCGCATCGACCAAATCTCAGCCGTACGCAATCATTTAAATATTATAAAGGAAAGGTTATATTATATTATATTATAATATATTATAATTATAAAGGAAAGCCTCTCGTGGGTGTGATGAGGCCGGACGCTTCGTTTCACACAGCAGCGGTCACATGTGCTAATTACCTGCACTAGAACAGTGGATGTGAGTCAGGCAGCAGTCGAGTTCAAGAAAACAAAAAATAAACCGGGAGAATGAGTGAAGAAACGCAACGGTAAAGTAGGCCTGCTATCAACTCCGACATTTTACTACCTGAAAAAAGATTTTATTGTAAAGTGTGTGTGTGTGTGTGTGTGTACTGCGGTTTCACACCAGAAGACGACACTCAGCAAACATCTGCGGTGAGGACAAAATTATTAGCCCCGCCTACAAAGTAGTAATTGTTTGATAAGTTTTTCAAAAGTGCTTTAAACAGAGCTAATCATTTTGTCCTCAACTGCACATAATACCGTACCTTGTGTTTATGTTTATTTTGAATGTTTTTTTCATCACGTTTAATGGTCATTTGTTTTCTGTATATCATTACTTTTACATGACATTATATTGACATTATATTTTTCATTCCACTTTTTAAAATTTAAAGCAAAGCGTAATACGTGTTATTATATTGCTGTTTGACAACCTGGTTTTAAGGGTTAAATATTTAATAACAATAATAAAATATCCATTATTATTATGCCAAGCAAAAAAAATTGTGATTCTCAATATCCCAGAATCGTACAGCTCTACTCTACAGTATTACCATGGAGCGACGCCACGGACAGAATTGGAAGTTTTGCGAGTTGTCTTTGCAGTTGCGTTTACGGTGTGGTGTTGAAATCCAAATGACAACGGGAAAGTCTGGGAATGCGCTCGACTGGACAAACTCCACGCATTCCATGTGCACACAGAATTACATAATGTTTTGAATACACACACATGCTTTTACGGAGTTGGAGTGAGTGTTAGAAATGGCTGTGTGCGTGTCAATATTTTGTTCTTGGTATAGAACATTTTGGCATAAAACTGGAGTATAATGACAGAAAGAAATTGGCCGCATGTATATTTAAGCTACTTGGGCTCATTTTATAACAAGACTTTATGACAATAGAATTACGGTTCTATTGGTGTTCGGGTCTGTGGGACTTTTTCTGTTTTTGAAAATGAAAAATAAAACAATAATTATTTTACCCTAAAATTAACTGGCTTTGGATCATTTCCTGTGAACAACAAATATCAAAACACATTTTCATTGAGCACATATGGTACATCCACCCTACGCATTACAAGAGTATCTTCACTCTGTATCCTTCCTTTCTGTGATTACTGAGTTTTTATAAACTCAGAATATGCGTAGCAAGTGTAAGACATAAATATGCAACACACACACAGTTTGTATAGGCTGATGTGAACAGGCAAACAAAATTCAATGGTGGTTGATGTATTGAGAAAGATAGTGCTATTTAAATGTCATTTCGAATAGGTAAAGGACAAATATTAATCATGCTTGCTGTTTATATGACTTGTGTTCGGGATGAAGTGACCATCTGTTAAGTATTTTAACCTAAAATGATGTTATGCAAATATTATGTGGTTTCAAAAACCAAAAACACTGGCTGAGTAACAGAAATCGGAGTAACTGAGTAAATGTTTAGCGGGTAAGTGTGTTGATTATGTATTGTTGTTCGGTGTAATGTGCTGACCGGTGGGTAGATGTGTGATTCTCACGGCGCTGTCTGTGGTGTTGACGTGCTGTCCTCCTGCACCGCTGGCTCTCTTGGTCTCGATCCTCAGGTCTCTGGGGTTGATGCTGAAGGAAATCTGTCGAGCACATCACAGCATGGCTGAGCGTCCGTCTACTGATCCATCGTCACTTCCTCCCGCAATACTTTTTGTGAGAGTGTTGGTAATTTGAAAAAAACTGCGTCGATTCTCTGACTTTGTAAGATGTTGGAAATTTGAATTGAAGTGTGTGTGCAGTATTATTTATGCTCAAGTTAATTTATGCATGTTTATTTACTTGTTTTTTTTTTAGATGTTTTAATCATATTTATATATAGATAGTGTATTCTCTAGTACTCTACATTCTATCTGCTGTTGTGACGTGCAATTTCCAAACTGTGGGACAAATGAAAGCATTGTCATTTCAATTTTACACATTTTAATGACTTTAAAATGCCTTTAGTGATTTACCCACAAACATCAATTTTAAACAGTAAAACAGAGTTGCCCCTCCCCCAAATATTGCTTTTCCTTATTGTTACTCTTGGAGAAACGGTTAAAATGCAAATAAGAAACACTTTGCGGAACACCGTCGTCCTGATAAGCAGGTTTTTGCGTTGGAATTGTTGTAGGAATTCCATTGTTTATTTAACCAATCAACTATCTAGATTGAACTAACTAATCAAAGGTAGACTATATTTAACTTTTATTTTCCATATTATTCTCTAATTTAATTTATTTTAAATTTTTTTAAAAAAAGGCTTTTTTTCAAGGCTACAAAATTCACCCGCCAATAGGGTTAATGCTTCTGTCTCTTGGTTTTTCGCTGCTCAGGAGTTCTGTTCAATGTCAGGTGAATTTGTCTTTGCCGTTTTTTATCTTTAGCGCAATTTTCCAATTTGAAAAATTGAACCGAGAGGCAATTTGATAGTTTCAGCATTGCGATTTGAAAAATTGAAATTGCAATTTGATAGATTCAACTAGTTATAATTTCATTTTTTTAAAAGGCATTTTGCTGTGACTTATTGGCGGCTAATTGACACATTTCGAAGTGTTGCAAAAACAAAATGTTGTTTAAACGATTCAGCCTGTAATGCAGTGAAGGCGGAGTCAGAGGCGGTACCTCGGTGGGCTGCGGCAGAATGACCACCGTCATGGTGCTGGTGTGCATCCGGCCCTGCTTCTCCGTCTTCGGGACCCTCTGCACACGATGGACGCCGGCCTCAAACTTCAGCTTCTTGTAGCTCAGAGCGCCGCTGATGCTGGCTGCAGCGTGCCGAACGCCGCCTGAAGGAAACGCGTGTGAAACCTCACGATGTCACGTCTCAGGTGAAGAAGATGGAGGCTGCGAACCTAGCTCACTGCTCATGACCTCCAGGACCTCAAAGCCCCAGGCGTGAAAAGCAGCAAAGTTCTGATACATCTCAAAGATGTCCGCCGTGAACAGCATGGCCTCTTGACCTCCGACCCCTGCGGTGACCTCTAGAACCAGGTCGCTCATGTCCGATTCCTCAGCTGGGATCAGAAGAGACAGAATCTGGAACATGAAGCATCACATTCTACTTCAAAGGCAGTACAGTGATTTCTACGTATTTTTTTAAATGTAATTGTAAAGATTACTAAAGACACAACCACATACACAAAACATGTTTACATACATACACACACACTATAATTTGTATATATTATAATATACAGAACATTTACAATGAATAAAGTCAGAAACAACAATATTCCACCCAATCGTTTTCTGATCTGCTTTTCCATTTCTGGGTAATGGGGAGCTGGAGCCAATCTTGAGCCTTAAGGCAGGACACATCCTAGATTAGTTGGTAATAACAATATTTTATTCTAAAAATATTTCACACCGACCTGCATTTCTTCTCTTTTTCATTTCTGATTAATGGATTAACTTGCACTTCCACTATTTCTATTCCTATTTCTCTTTCCTTCTATTATATTCCGTAAATGCATTCCTATCTTTTTCCGCCTCTTGTATTTCTCTTTATCTCTCACTCTCTAGGTCTCTGTCTATCATTCTTACCTCTCCTCTTGTTTTTTGTTTCTCTCTCTTCTTGTTCCTTTCTCTTTTTTCCTTTTTCCTCCAACTTCTTTCCTTCTTGCTTTTCTCTTTTCTTTCAGTCTCTGTCTGAGGATTTCATGAATATCTGCACTCACTGTCAAGTTCATAAATATCTGCACTTTGTGCGCATTGAAACAGTTAAAACTGTGAAAAGAGCCTTAAGAATGCTCAGAACTTGAACTCACCACTATCCAAACAAAGACAATAAAGACAAATCTAATAAAGTCTCTAGTAAAATTCTAATTTTTTTTTTTCTAAAAACACACAAATCTAGTAAAGTCTCTGAGTGTGTGTTTCTTTTATTATCAGTGAAACGTTTTTAGTGTGGAAACGACTGTGTATTTGTGTTGCGTTTAACAGGACCTTAAAGTGTGATAATGAATAATGGTCATTTACACACAAATGTATTAATATTTTAATTAATAAAAAGAGAGTTGCAACCTTTCAGGAGGTAGATTGTCCCTTCAGCAATCAGACTGTTCAACAAACAATTGAACTGAATTAGACTTTCAATATAGTTTTGAAATGAAACTTTTGTTTGTTATTATTGAGTATTTTTAAATATTATTTTTTTTTATTGAGTATGGTTAAGCATTTGTGTGTGTTTGCTGCCGGACACCTGCGATTCTCCCTTGGTAGATTAATAATAGTTTCTTTCTTACTTTCTTTCTTTCTTTCTATCTATCTTTCTATCTATCTATCTATCCATCCATCCATCGTGGGTTTGAATTCTGGTCTAGCAGGATCAATAACTGAACTGCTAGCAGACATGACTGGATGGTTTCCAACACACCTTTTCAGATGGTTTCTCACACTTTTGCAGCCTTATAAATAACAAAGAGTCTAAATGTAGAGGACTTCACACCTCACCTGCTGTTTCAGGTCCAGCATGGCCTCTAGACAGCGGTTCTTCTCCTCCTCCGCGAGCTCGTGCAGATCGGCATCGTTCTCTGAAACACAGATGCAAATGAGAGGAAGGCTCTTCAGGCCCTCATCCTCCTCAGCTCCTCACCACCTTCCAGCAGGTTCTGCGTGTCCTCCAGCTCCTTCTGCTTCTCTCGCAGCTCCCGGATCATCTGCACCAAGGGCTCGAGTTTGGAGAGGCGAGCGCGCGATGTTTTAACGCCATCATCATCATCATCTACAGATGTTTTCTCCAGACAGCTGTTATATTCCGCTTCTGTCCTCCTGAGATGCTCGGCCAGGGAGCTTCTGCTGAAGATCTCGTCCACTGACAGCAGCTTGGTGGTCCTGGCGGCGCGGGATGTGTGAAGAGATGATCTGCGGAAGGCTGGAGTCAATCTGAACGCCGATCCTCCGCCGATCGTCCTGCCGAGCAGCGATCGAGCACAGACACAGAGGGCCATCTGCATGCGAATGCCGCGATTAATGCGGACGATCGCGCGGAGACATTAGCAATTGCAATCCAACACGGAGCGCCGTTTTACATCTCAATACAGAACGTCGCATTCCACATGTACATGTAGGGCGACATTTTGGGACGCAGTGCGCATGTCCGTCAACTGGAGGGAAATTTCAAAATAAAGGTCCTAAAACTAACAAATGCAAATACGTAAATCCGTCATATTAAATGAATCCGACAATTACACATAAGAGCCACATGACGCTCCAACACATGATCTCTAAGTCTGTCTGACAGTCAGCAAATGACCACTCTCTCTCTTTTCATTCTTCGTGAAACGATTTAAAAAGTGACCAGCGGTATGAAATGACCAGCTGAAATGTCTAAAACTAAAACAATAGACATTAATATCAGTGGTCAACAGATGACGCTGTAGATCAAGCCAGCCAAACGTGTTATTATAAACTATACTGTACCACCCAAAACATAGATAGATAGATAGATAGATAGATAGATAGATAGATAGATAGATAGATAGATAGATATATAGATAGATAGATAGATAGATAGATAGATAGATAGATAGATAGATAGATAGGTGTTTTGGTGGATGGATGAATAGGTGGATGCATGGAATGGATGGATAAATAGATGGATGAATGGATGTAAGGACGGGCTGGTGGACATAGACAGACAGATAGATAGAGAGAGAGAGAGAGAGAGAGAGAGAGAGAGAGAGAGAGAGAGAGAGAGAGAGAGAGAGAGAGAGAGAGAGAGAGAGCGGGTCAGTGTTCTGCTGGAGTCTTCAGACGGGCTGAAAGCAGATGAATCTGTATGCGGGCCACACGCGGCGTCAGGTCAGGAAACCCTGGGAAGATCTCTCCGCTGGACTCAGACACGTTCTTCCCTCTTTCTCTCACATCCGTGTCAAGCGCAGCTCTCCCAATGCTGTCCACCATGGAAATGCCCAGAATTCCAGCACCTCTGCTAGAATCACAAGACCTGAAGACCCGAGTAGGGAAAGTGGAGTTAAGTTAGAACTTTCCAAGAAGATATTAAATTATAAAATGCCTATATTTTAATCACTTAAGCTCAAACAAAC
>MU204446.1:412891-443640 GCA_017309775.1 Paedocypris sp. Pulau Singkep
GATAGACAGAAAGACAGACAGACTGATAGACAGAAAGACAGACAGACAGACAGACGGAAAAGACAGACTGTTAGACAAACACAGACAGACAGACAGACAGACAGACAGACTGATAGACAGACACAGACAGACACAGACAGACAGACAGACAGACAGACTGCTAGACAGACAGACAGACAGACACAGACAGACAGACAGACAGACTGATAGACAGACACAGACAGACAGACAGACAGAGAGACAGACAGACAGGCAGACGGATTAGACAGACAGACAGACAGACAGAGAGACAGACAGACAGGCAGACGGATTAGACAGACTAGGTGATCCTCTTGTTTGGCAGCAGGAAGTTGCTCTGCTTTGCTCCACATGAGTGAAGGTGAAGAATGTCTTTCAGTAGATTAGAGACGAGGTCATCGCTCCGTTACTCGTGTGGCATAACAATCGTCTTCACTAGTACACAAACCCCTCCATCAGGAACGCTTTCATCACCCACTGTCCTGAATACTGACGGAATCAAGAAAGTTCCGCCTGAGCTTCCGTCTCTCTTTCCCTCTTTTCCTAACACTGGGATTGTGGGTTTGGTTTTGTGACAAAAGATGCCACCCAGCGACTCCCCGACAGGAAGTGACACCAGTGTTTCACGACATTCCACAACCTTTGATCTTTGTTGTGTGACCCAAATAGATCAAATCCCATAATTCCTTCAACTATTCAGCACAACTCTGCTTAGGGATTACTCTCAGTTCATTTAATGTCTGTCTACACGTCCATCCTCCCATCTAACCATCATCCATGCGTCTATCCGTTCATCTGGGTATCCATTAACAAATATCTATCTATCTATCTATCTATCTATCTATCTATCTATCTATCTATCTATCTATCTATCTATCTATCTATCTATCTATCTATCTATCTATCCATCCATCCATCCATCCATCCATCCATCCATCCATCCATCCATCCATCCAATATATCTTGTAATATATACTCATCAGGCTATCCTTCCTTCCACCCACCTGTCTATTCATCCATTCATCCATTCACCATCCATCCATCAATCAATTCACAAATATTTTTGTCTATACATTGATCAATCATCACCATTGATCAATCCATCCATCCATACATCCGTCAATATACAGTATTAATCTGTATGCTCATCCATCCATCCATTCTTTCACAAAATCTGTCTGTCCATTCACCATCCATTCATCTAACCGTATATTTCTTCATTTATCCATCCATCTTTCTGTCCATACTTCATATCAGTTCATCTTTCCATCTATCCGTCCGTTCATTCATCCATCCATCCACCATTCATCCATTCATTCATTGAAATATCTATCTGTCCATTCACAATCCATTCATCTATCCATCAATCAATGCATCCGTCCTTTATTAAAATATCTGTCTGTACATCCATCCATCCATCCATCTATTAATTCACAAACATTTATCCATCCATCAATACATCTATCAATATAAAGTACAAATCTGTCCAACCATCCATTCATCCATCCATCTGTCCAAAAACAAAACTACGAGTGTCTGAACATATTTTTATGATTCACTCTGTGATTTGTTAGCCACTTTTCTGGGGCGTGTCCTGCCTTCAGACCCCGAAATGCTGCTATTGGCTGCAACTCCTTGTGGAATAAATAGGATATAGTTGGACTTTCCTCCATTTTCATAACATGTAGGGAATGAGAACAGAAATGCACGTTCCTTTTAGAACAGACACCTTCCATTTAATTATGGAATTAGATCAGTTTTTTTACTGTTCAAACTGTTCAAATATTTTTAGGCCAGTTTAAATTCCGGAGGTTTATAATAATAATAATAATAATAATAATAATAATGAGTATTTGTAAGGCGCTTTCCACAGTTTAACTGTCTCAAAGCGCACAAAATATATACGAACGTGGGGAATTACTTCTAAAGTTTTATCGCTTTCCGATGATTAATTTCTAACATTTCTGCTCACTTTCTCGTCGGTCAGCTGAGTTGCTCATCATTTTTGTGACTTGTACATTTTCTTTTTTTGGACCAAGGCCTTAAAGGAAAAGTGATGAATTGAAACCATTGTCCTCTGCCCGACATTCAGACTAAAGCTCTAAAAACCTGTTTCAAAAATGGCGACTTATCATTTCTTCGTCTCTCGGCTCTTCTTATCTTCCACAGGCTTGGAACAACAATGTCCTTGGGTTTCCTCAGAGTTATTTAGAAGGAGCTTCACCTGCTGCTTGATTCCCATCGAGCGCTGGAACAACAAGCTCAGGGTCATCCAAACACTCCGTGACAAAGAAAACCGCAGGCCCGCCTCAGGGTTCAGGGGCGAGGAAGACGAGCATGTGAAGAAAGTGATGTAAAGCAGTGGAGGTCACCACTGAGCTTCTATCCAAACATCTGAAACCTCTCGTCCTGTGAGCGGAAGAACAGATGTAAAAACACAGTGGTCCTATATAGAGTCAGGAAAGGCAGAAACAAACATCTCAGTCCACATGAAACACGAGAGAGAGAGAGAGACAGTCACATGACCAGCTATAGGGGCTTGTGATCCGTATCAGCCAAGGAAAGATCTTCATCCCGGAGGGCAGAGGAAACAGAACTCGGGCTGTTGAGGAGGAACTCGTGATAGACGGAAGCTGTTGGATTCCTTGTTCTGTCTACATATAGAGACTGTGAACCTCTGAACTCACCAGGTCTACTGAGAAACATCTAGTCAGAGTCTGACTTTTTCTCACGGTTCAATTAGAATCAGATTTAATGTTGTTACGGATATGGCTGATGTTTTATTGTTATTGTTTTTTCATTTTTGTAACTAAAATAGCAATATACCAATGAGTATAAATTAATCACATTGTTTTTATAACATTTGAAATTTGCAATATTTTTATGTGAATATCATTATTAAATCCACAATACGTGGATTAATTATAGATTAAAAATACATCAGTGGATAAATAAGTGGGTTTTTTCATAATAATATATGACGTGGAAACTCAAGGGGAAGTATATAATAATAATAATAAGCATAATGAATAATTTATTTCATTTTTATAAATATTCCTTATGTATATTTAAATTATTATCGTAAATGAGGGGGTTTGTTCAGTCTTAATCATATCACAAAAACATTTAAGTATGTGAATTTCCCGTAGGGGTGTTGTTTATGTTTTGCTTTCTATTATATATGATTAGATAACCTGAATTCTTTATATGAAAATGTTAACATAATTGTAAATTTTATACAATAAATTACATGTTTTGATTGTTCTATTATATTAACATTTACTTTTTTATTTGTTTACAGCAATGAATACATGAACATAAACTATACACACACAAGTATAAGGGCAATGTTTATAATATATTTAAAAAAAAAAATATATATATATATATATATACTGTATATATAATAAACACATATGTAACACTTTAAAACTGTACATAAAGTGTTACAAAACTAAAGATTTAAAGTCTTTAAAGTCGTTGTTTTTCCTCTTGCTGATTTTGTGGAAGTTACTAGAAACGGGTTAAAGTTCGCCCGTATTTTGTAATACTTTTCGGCCGTTTTTCATTTATTGTCTGTGGTAAATGAAGCATGAAGAATGTCCGATCACTCCAGGCTGTCGGGGTCCGCTGGGTTTGATGGAGGTCATGAGATTAAACTGACGAGTGTTTCTGCCCCAGAAGGCAAACGTCATGTGATCCAGGCCCGACTCCCTCACTGATCGTGTAAATCTGACTGGCTGATCCACCGATCGTTTGTTTTTCCTGTCTAAGCCAATTTGCTGAGTAGAACGGCATAACACAATTTACTCAATTGCATTTTGGGGGCAAAAATAAATCCCTTTTTGAATAAATCAAGCAGGAGCAGTGGGTAGCGCTATTATCTAACACGTTTGACTCAAGTTTGAGGCCCAGTCGGGTTATTTCTGTGTGTAGTTGGACCGTTTCCATTGCATGGGTTTCCACCGGGTCTCCAGTTTCCATAATTGGGGTCTAGTGAATTGTCCAATGATGTGTGTGTGTCCTGGTCTGTGATTGGTTGGCCACTTCTTAAGGCTGGTGGGATTGGCTCGAGCTCCCTGTGACCCAGAAATGTAAAAGTGGTTTAAAAAGGCATGGGTTGTAATTATCAGTTACTTAAATTCACTTTGTTTAAATATAAGCTGACTTGATAACCAATCAGAACCCAGAATCTTTCTTTGACGCAAGCGTTATTAGGTTTACATTATTAGGCTTGAAACTTGATTTGACAAAACAACGTTTGCCATTGCTTTTTTTAGCTAATTGCGAACTATGATTGTGTTGAAACACATGCCGCTATTGGTTGCGGGTCTTAATGCTCAGTTTTTCTATAGCATATTTATCGCTCAAAGACCGTCTCAAAGAGCCGGGACAAGTCAAGTCATTTCTAAACCAGATGACAAAGCAAGTGTAACCTTCTTCATACAGAATACAAAGGATTTCAGATAATTAGTTTTTTTCCGAAGGGTGCGCAACCTAATCTTAGGCTTAGATTTTTGTAAAAGATAATTAATTTTTGGAGTGAAAGACAGACAGACAGACAGTGTTACAGACATAACACTGTTTAAGCCTTAAGACAGACAGATAGATAGAGAGATAGGGATGGTAGATAGATAGACAGACAGACAGACAGACAGACAGACAGATAATATGTCCATAATAGGTCCATAACACTGTTTAAGTTCCTGAATCAAGAGCGACGAACCAAAATGATTCGTACAAGGCTTTTCTTAAATTCCTCATAAATTCATTAATTCCTAATGACACTCACAGACAACGCTAACCACTCGTGTCCAAAGCCCGAATGAACAATAGGGGCAGTGAATTGACACGAAAAAACAACAGTGGAAGTCGCGTGTGTGTGTGTTTAGGTTTAAAGTGACAATGAATTTGGGCCCTTGAGCGGCAGTTTGAATGGACGCGGCCTGATGGGTCATTTGGTCAGCTGAACCAGGTTTCCTCTTGTTGTCTTTGGCTGCCGGGCCTCAGGTGATGGTGGGCTGAAGACAATAGGACCTGAGTGTGTTTTGGGGAGCTCAGGATACCCCTCCCTCAATTTAAGTAACGCCCAGAGACCGAGGAATGTTCTGGATTCATCTGCTGGACGCGTGTGAAGATTCTTCTTGTTCTGAGGGCATCAAGTCTTTAAACGTCTCTACATGAGGACTGCAGCTTTGACCCCGAGTCCTTGAGCGCGACGCTGAATGTGAAGTCTTTTAATAAACAAGCATGTAGTGAAATCACACGCACTGACCGAGGTCGAACTCAGCGTCGGATTTCATTTCTCCTGGCACGGGACGCGTGGTTCTGTCGTGTCCGTCACGTACCAAACCCTCATATCACAACTCCATTAAATCACGTGACTGATATCTCCCGACAATATAAACACTGAGTAATCAGATTTACAAGATTATGGTGGGATTACGTCTTCATTGGAATTAGTGGTGAAATAAGATTAATCATCAATGTTTGGGGGGGATATGTACGTACTAACATTGCTTGATCATAATTTATCAATAATAATACAGTATATAAAGTATATTAGTGAGATGATACATAACACTAACATATAAAGAGCATATAAGCAGTATAATAAACAATAGAAATATACAATATAGTAGCACAGTATAATACATAATAGCAGTATACAGTATAAAGAGTATATAAGCTGAACAATAAATAATAGTAATATATAAAAAGAGCACATATATAGAGAGACAAATATATATTAATTGTATATAGATGGATAGATAGATAGATAGATAGTTAGATATCGACACGATAAGAAACCTCTCAACTATTCATTAATTTGCACTATAAGGAAGGTTTAGCCCTCCCAAAAAATCTAGAATTAAAAGTAAATATTTCTAAAAATAAATATAACAAAGATAATAATTATCGTTCACACCTATATACGCAAGACATTTTCTTATTTATTAATTTGCATTTTTCTGAAAATAATTCACAATGGCACAATGTTGAAAAGGTTCAAAAAATATTTTTTTATTAAACATTACAACTTTTACAGTATATATACAGTATAAGCAGTATATGCAGACATTGTAATACATACGTATTTCAGCTGAGGCATACGTAAATCTTATTTTCTGCTCACCAATAGCTCAAAAATCTCATGTTGCTCTTCCCTTCTTGTAGTTTCCTATTTTCGAACACAAATATAAAAAAGTTGAGCAGATGTGTAGTAGTGGTGGAATCTGCCCAACACTGGCGGTGGAAAGGTTTTAATATACCGTACCAACAGTGCAGTTGTTGGGAGCTAAACTTGTTTACGTGTGGAGCATCACATCATGGCCAGACGTCTCAACCAAACCACAGCTGCTTTTAGGCCAGACAGGAAATAGCAGGAGACGGCAAACACAGTCCGACCACGAGCCGTGGAGAACACACCGCGCCATTCTGTTCAACACACCCGCCAAATACATCACTCACACTCAAATTAATACATAACCACGTCATACTTCGGCTCTGAGTTATTACAGTACGTATAATACTTTTACTCAAGATGGATGTTATGACAAACACTGACAGAAAAGTCAGTGCGTTTTAAGGATTTGTTTCCAGTTTAAGAGGAAATGTTACAAATCTAAAATCAAGTGAAAATCTAATCAATTGCTATTTTTACACTACACATATACTGTACCTACTTTACTTAAATAGAAACTATGCTACACATTTTTTTGGTGCATGCTATGATTTTTGTGATGACGTCAGAGACTCGTCTAGTGGTTAAAGATTAACTGGGACTCTTTCTCTCTCTCAGTAAGTTTTGTTTTTCCAGTCGCTGTCGACTGTTGTCTTGCTCACTGATCAGTTACATTAACCTTAAAGTGTGCCGTTTAGGTTCTATGTTGGCTTTAAGACGTTCTATCCATCCATCCATATATCTGTCTATCTGTATACAGTATATGTCTCTCTGTCTATCTATCATGTCTTTAACCATCCATTTACTCAGGGTATCCATACATCAACCTCTCTATCTGTCTCGCCATTCGTCTGGCCATTCAGTGTGTCTTTGGTTGTCTTGAAAACTCCTACCTTTGCGTCGTTTATGACATTAGCCCTTATAACAATCTAATTTTGCGAAGCAGATAAACTACAACATAACATATAACCATTAAAAGCCACCTGTTTTAGCGTTCACCCCAATTGTCACCATCCACCCGGGTCCCCCCCTTCTCGCTCGCTGACGCTTTGTGTGTGTGTGTGTGTGTGTGTGTGTGTGTGCGCGCGCCCGCCCGCCGCCTTTACTCACTCACTAACTCACTCACTCTCTTCCCGCTGCTTCATACGGTAAGACGATGTTTTTTTCACTCTCTTTTACATTTCGAAATCGCTCGCTTCCCCTATTTCCCGAGCATTACTATCGAAAGCGTCGGTTTGATATCCGGCTTTTACTGAAATCGCGCGCGCGCCCGTGTGTATGTTTAATCTCCGGATCTGCGCACAAAGATGTAAGTTTTGAAGAGCTGTGGTAAAGTGTCGAACACTCGTTTCTGCTCCAGAACGGCCATCGACATCCTCGTCTTTTTCTACTCCATCAGTAATTTGGTGAAACTTATAGACGGGGCTTTGTGTGTGTGTGTGTGTTGTGTTCAGCCCGCGGTTTCACTTCACCACGTGCGCGCACGCGGCGCCTCAAAACTTCATAAGCGCTTTTCACCAAAGAGAGATTTTTGTTTAGCGTGTGGTGTCATGGACACGAGAAGCACGCACGCGTTTAGTGAAATACTGTGTGTGTATGTAGAAATATATACGTAAATACTAAATAATATATACCGGTAGTTTGTATACAGTCGTCTCCCGCGCTCAGTTGTCAGTGACGTGCCCGTGACGTAATCACGTCGTTCGTTTAAACGAGTTAAACAGGCGATGGTTTATTTGTGAATGCTGGAGTTGAGCAGTTTATTTCAGAGACTTGTTCTGGTTTTAATCAATTTCAGGGTTTTGATGTAATCAAGCCACTATTAGGACAGTTCTGGCTTAGTGGTGAGAGCAAGGTTGGGCAACTTTTTGATTTGCGGGCCACATTGGGTTCTAACATTTGACAAAGGGGCCGGATCGGGCTTCCTGGTCAAGCGGCTGCCAATCACATTCTCACCAGCCAATCAGGGTAGAGGAAGCTTGTGCCAGAAGTCCAAACAAACAAAAAAAAAAAGAAATGGACTCAAAAATCTGAAGCGGAAAAAGTTTCAAACCAAAAGATTTTTGTTTGTTTATTAGAAATGTAGGTTTGATATTTTTGGGATCTTTTTCTATAGACTGACAGTATAAAAATAAATGTATAAAAATACTAGTACAACTCGTATGTGTTTATGGTTACGCTTTTTAAAATGTGTTACGTAAAAAAATACAATAACCCTTCATAACAGATTAACTGGTCTTCCATGTAAAAAAATCAGACTTTCATTATATTTTTACAAGTTAGGCGGGCTGGATTAAAACATTTAACGGGCCGTAGTTTGCCCACCCCTGGGTTAGGGAGATGTAGCTTGCAGGTTCAAATCTATTAGGTCTCACAGCAGAAGAACACCCTCATCCAACCTCAGCCTCGGGGCGTGTATGTTTTCCTTTCACTGTTCTATATACACACTTCAGAATTTCCCCATGTGATTCGGACCAGTTTCCATCCCATTTTGTTCCATCTGACGAAAGTTTTCGGACGTTTGTGTGTCCTGTTTGGTTTGCAGACGGAGAAGAATACACAGAGCGTGTTGCTTGATGCAATGGTTTGGCTTTTGGGGCCCAAAATTCCAAAATCTGTTACAGATTAGTACGGAAAAAAAACGTTTGGCAGTGTCTTTTAATTCTCCTGTGATGATGAAGTACTGATCCAGCATGTTGGAATTGCGAAAAGTTGCTGAAAAGTCCGTCTGACGACTCGGGCTTTGGAATTGTTTCCGCGTGAGCGGTCGCATCGAAGCCGAGTCGAATTTTATTGGTCACGTACACCATCATGCACAGAGCGACCAGTGGTGGAGCTGTTTCAGGAGTGTGAAAGGGACAAAATATCAAGTAGGATGGAAAATATATATAATATAAATATAATCAACAGACAACGATTAAGTAGAGCTATAAATACAGTAGTACATATATATCTGTCTATCTATAAGTAGTAAAAATAATTTCAAATAAAGACACACACACCATTATTAATTACATAAATGGACAGACAGAGGGACTGAAATACAGAGCGACAATTTTATGTATTTGTTTTTCCATCTCTCTGTCTGTTTATCTCTTTGTTTGTCTGTTTCTAACTATCTTTCTGTCTGTCTGTCTGTCTCTATCTATCTATTTCTCCCTTTATCTATCTTTCTTTCTATCCATATTTCAGTCTATATATCCATCCATCCTCTCTCTCTCTCTCTCTCTCTCTCTCTCCCCATATGTCAGGCTATCTATCTATCTGACTGTCTGTCTGTCTGTCTCAATTTTTCTCTCGCTCATATTCATTTATAGCTGATTCGTTTAGCAGTCTCTTTCTCTGTTTATGTCTGTTTGTCTGTCTCATAAACACATAAATAAAAATACTCGCATTACTATGACTACACGTCTTCAGCTGGCGGGGAAAAGTGAACACATCTGCTGCGTCACGCATGTTTTCTTCCTGATATTACCAACTACACAGCGTTTACAACCACCACCAGTGCAAGCAAGCTGCTTCGGTGTTGAGCGTAGTGAGTTACTACAACGCTACTATAGCTCTGATAAAGGCAGGAATGCAAAACATCTGAACATTCTTTTACGTTTATCTGCAGTTGAATAATACATTGATTAGATATTCTATTCCTTGCAAAATCTCTGTCTTTTTATCTTGTCGTTGTTTCTTCTGTTTCTTGTCTGTTCCCACCACCGTTTTCGTTTTTTTTTGCTGTTTTTTTTTCTTTTGGCTTTATTAGTTTATCAAACATGTCTTTTCGCCTTTGGCCTAAGTCTGTCTTTCATTGTTTTACTCTCACTTTCATTTTAAACGTTTTCGTTTTTTTGATTTCTGTTGCACTCTCTCTTTCTTGTTTCTGCTGTGACGCTACCACTTTCTCTAACATGCTCTTTATTTCGTTCTCTTTTTTTTTTCTTTTTTGTTATTACTCGCTCTGTCTGTCCATCTGCGCTAGTTTTTGTCTCTGTTACTTTTTTTTTTCTTGCACTTTCTATATCTTCTATATCTCCACATGTAAGTTCACTTTTCTAGAAGGAACTCTTCTCCTTCTGGCCTTCTGTCGTTTTCACTCTGCTTTCCTCTCTGTATCTCTCTATGTCTCTCCGTGTCTTCCGTGTTTTGTGCCGTTGGCGCTGAGTTCGGCACCAAGTCTGTTCTCGGGTTTCATCTGCTCAACACGAAAGGCTCGGACAAACTATTTCTGGATCCTGCTGCTTTGTTGAGAAATCTGAGGCAACCGAGTTAAAGTCAAAACAAGCCACTGTGTTTTCACCTGTCTCTCTGCCTGTCTGTCTATCCAATTGTCTGTCAGTCTGTCTTTCCAATTGGCTATATTCTCTACAATAATTATGTTATTCAGTTTTAGGAGTCTGGGAAATTCAAATGTGAGTGTGTGTGTCTCGCTCTGTGATTGGTCAGCCAATAATGCAGGGTGTGTTCCGGCTTCATGCCCAGAGCTGCTGTGATTGGCTGTAGCTTTCCAAGACCCAGAAATGGGAAAGTGGTTTAAAACATGGTTGGATAAATGACATAAAAATGTTTATTTATTTATTTTAAACTAAACATTTTTGCCAAGTCAGAGTTAGGCATTGGCATTTATTTTCTAGGGCAACACTAGAGGAAAATAAAACAAATATAAAAAACATTAATAAAACTTACATTATAATTATAGTATTTAACTGTGAAAAGCAATTTCCCCCTGGGGATGAATAAAGTTTTTTTTTAATCTTGAATATTGAAAAGCGCCCTACAAATACTCATATTATTATTAATTATGCCGACAATTCAACTCAATACAACATAGACAAAAAATCATTTTAATTCTAATTATTCTATTTTAATTCATAATTCTTTACATTTTGTTTAGACTCTATAGACACTGGCCGCCTCTACCATTAACTCTTTATATACTAGACTTTGTATCTAGCTTACGCTAATTTGAATGCTAGCGAAACACTCTAGAATACGAATGCTGGTATTTGACTCTGGAATCTTAGTTTGCAAATGGAAAGAAAGCGGAAAAACACTGCTGTTTTTGTCGTATGGCCGGACATCGGTGGGATACATTATGTTGACCACTATGTAAAAAATCGTTTTCTTGTCTGTTGATCAGTTCAGCGAGGAGATTAAAACACGTGAACCGGAAGGGCGCCACCGTTTGGGCAACATGGGCATTGCAGGTTTACATTGATTAAGGTTCATCCAAACTAATTCTAATATAATTGTGGTCTTGTTCAGCTGGCCAGAATAATAATCGGGCCAATGGGTGGCCAAAGTTTGCCCACCAGTTAAACAAATGGCGACACAGAGTGGCACGTGGTGGATCATGGTGGCGCCTTATCAACTTGTATATCTTCATCGCCATGACATTCTTTACTCAAGACTGACGTGCTGCTCTACAAAGATGTCTTGAGCTGGTTGGAGTGTGGCGCTCGTGACTGAAGTGGGATTATTGGGAAGACATGGTTGTGTTTTAGTGAACACGCTTCTTACAGTCCAGACTGGAGTGATTCCAATCAGGATCCAGCGTGACTCCAATTTACAAGGCCGGTAATGCCGTTTACTCAAATCAGATGCGTTGTGTTGTTAGGGGATCGACGCACAAGAGCCAGATCTTTACTGGTCCACTCTAAAGATACTGGTTGACATATTGGTAGACGCACATTACAAGCAGGAGTCATAAATCGAACCAGACAAAATTACGTTTTGTTTTCCTCATGTGTCGTCGTTGAAAATATATTCCAACCCTAACTCTGGCTAGGGCTCTGTTTTTTTCTTTTAGAAAAATAAACAAATAAGAAACATTTTTATCTCATTTAGTTATTTTAAAACCACTTTTTCATTTCGGGGTCTCGGAAAGCTACAGCCAATTACAGCAGCTGTGGACATGAAGCCGGGACACTCCCTGCATTTTTGGCTGACCAATCACAGTTCAAGACACACACATTGTCATAATTAAGCCACAAATACTGAATTAATGGACCTTTTATTCTTTTACATCGCTTTTTGAGATTTGTTTAAATCCGATTTGTGAGTTTTGTGAAATTTGTGTTCCATCTGCGATATCTCCAATCCCAGGAAGTGAAAAGGGAACTACAGAATAAGAAGATTTTGTATGCACTGGTCCCAATGTTTTTGTTTGTGAACTAAGTGAGTGAGTGAGTGAGTGAAGGGAAGCAGCTGGACATGATTTCGGCAGGAAATTGAGGATTAAAATGAAAACAAAGGGAAGATGAACCTCCACCAAATCACAACGTCTTGTTCAAGCCGAAACCATCGGAACGAATGAAAGCGACGTAAAAGAGGACCTTCTTTACAATAATTGTAATAAAATAAACTTTAATCAGAGGAGATTAACATATTAGTAAAGCAACCAATTCTAACTCATTATAATAATTTTGTTAACGACAATTGAAGCTAATATGACTCATTCATGTTTTCATTTACTGCATGTAAAGTCGAGGACGTAATGTGTGCATAAATGTGTATAACATTTAGTTTGTATTCAAAGTGTGATTTTAATTATTATTTATAACTTCAAAAAAAGTTATTCTGCATGTGAAAATGGATTATTCCCAATGGTCTTTGTGAATTTGTGAGAACTCTTTGTCGCTTTGTACGTTTCTGCGCTCAGGCAGTTTTCAATTGCTGACCGACGTTCAGCGCTAATAAACGTCCTGCCCATAAAACACGCCGTCCATGCGTCACACAGTCAGCAAGAAGATGGTTGGTTCCCGCGCCAAGCTTTTAAGAGCAGCCGGTGTTGGTGAAGTCATGCTGCATTAGAGGTGGACAATGGATCAGTATGTGGCTGGTTCTTCAAGCTCTTTGAGCATTAGCCATTAGCTGTGTGTCCAGGACAGCGACGTTAATGATGGGTGATATACTGGTACTAAATACAGTAATTATATTACCTTAATTACGCGATAATAAGCACCACCCTGATTTTTCAGTCACAAAATAATAATTGCATTATTTTGTTTTACATTTCTGGCTAAATTGCATTAATTTTTTCTTTCAAATAATATTGTTTTTCATTTTAAACAAACCCAACTTGTGACTCGTATCACTTCAATGTTGTTTTATTATTTTTGGCAAAATATTAAAAAATAATGTATTCTTAGCGATCTGTATCGTAGGCAAGAGTAAAGCTGACTGAGCCCGGTTTTTGGCATATATATATATATTTTATCTAGACAAATCTCACTGTAATTTTGGAATTGGTCTAGATTCATCTTAATTAATCTCTAATTGTGGAATATAGACATCTTCTGCATTAGTAAAGAGATGCTTTGCATTTGCAAGGGATACTTGAGACTGAAATAACTTGACGTTGCACAAGATGCAAATAAAGATTCCATCAGAAGAAACTTTAGGAATTAGTGTTGTCAAAAGTATCGATATTTCGATAAGTATCGATACTGAAAAATCTGAAACGATACAATACTGTGATCCAAAAGTATCGATACTAATCGCACTTCCGGGTCTTCAACTTGGCGCATGCGCAAGAAGCCGATGGAGGCGGTAGATCATTGTACAAGCGCTGATACTAAATCACGCAAACACCTCGCGAACCGAGACACAGACGTGTAGAACGAATTTCGGGAAGTTAGTAACAGTTTTCATTATTAACACGTATGTTATTAAGTCCCGTTAACGCAGTGAAATACAACTTATACGCGCGGTCGACCGAAATAGAAAATACTCAGAACAGTGCGCGCCGCGCGGATATTTCACAATTTCTCTCAAAAATAAACAGCAGAGACACAAGCGCGGTAATTAAATTAACATTTATGACGCGAACTAAATACTTTCAAAAAACGGCACAAGCTAATATGGTGCTTCTGCTCCGCTCCGAGAGAGCGGCTCTCCCTCACAGACACACGCTAACACACACACACACACGCAGGCGCAAGAGCTGCTCTCCTAACTCCTGTATCTCTCTGTGGCGCGGGGCTTCACAAATAAACGATACACACGGTGGATTTCGAACGTAGTATATATTCCCAAAGCACTAGTCAGTATTAGCGTTATCTTCTTGGGAGAACTGTGACATGTTTGCCTTTTTTTTTTCTTTTTTTTTCAGTAATCTATGTAGGTGTCTATTCGCTGATCAATAATGATGTTTAATTAAATCCCGAATCTAAATCAGTTTATATAAATACTGCTGTTCAACTCTGGTTGATTTAAGCAGATCCCTACCACAAAATACCAACTGGTATATTAATACAAGTTTGACAAGTAAGCTTATTCATTTTAAATAATTAACAATAAAAACATACAAAAATATTTCTACATTTGTAATATTTCTTTGAAAGCACTATGAATCTGCAGTGAAAACTCACTCAGATCCTTCTACCACAAGACCAGCTTTAAAAAAAAAAAGCAAAACAAAAAAAAACAATTAAATATTGTACTCTTGTACTTTTAGAGCTCCTACCAAATTAATTTGTTTTAATTGAATCGTTTAAAAAAGCTTTTAAGTTGAGATCTTTTTTTTCTTCTGGAAAATTTTAATGTAATTCAGTTTTATTTATTTATGCACTTTATTTTCTTGGGATTCCTCATTCAGACACATTTTCATGTTCTAGTCTTGTTATGTATTTTTTTCATAACGAAAAAAGAAAATAAAGGCCCTAAAATTGTTGCGGTATTTCCCCGTGGTATCGAAAATGGTATCGAGTATCGATACTTTTTTCAAGTATCGTATCGAATTGCTATTTCCAGTATTGTGACAACACTATTAGGAATACAATATATTTGTATGTTAGTTCTGAAAATTGGTATTGAGCGCCTTTGTATGCAGCGTCTTTGTTTTTGGTCCGTTACTGCCCAGGCCTTTTATTCTTAGAATTGAAAGTTAAGACAAAAACGTGAGTTATACAGTTATGAAGTGAAATTTGTGAGTTCAGACTTAATAATTTGCAATTCTGAGAAGATAATTCAAAAAATGTTTTTTTTTGGGCCTCCATACATTTGCCTATCATGGCATTGTTTCTCTGTTAAATTATTGTTTTGCGTTTACATATATTTCACCTGTTACATATATTCTCCCTCATCTCTTTTTAATACACCCGGGCTAAAAAATCCACGTGAAAATAATCAGATCTTGTGTAGTAAAGACCAGCTTCCAACCTAACTGTCAGACTTGGATTAATGCAGACAAGTTTTAATCTTGTGATAGAATGACCCACCACTTTTTGTAACACAGTGTTGATTCAATATAGTTAGTGTATCGTTCTCTTCTGACATTTTTTTAAACAGACATTTGTAATGAAATACAGAAGACGTTTGTTTTTGTTTGTCTATAGGTACGTAAGATTCACGCCGAGACTCACAGTGGAAGCCATAACCGATTTATAACATAGGTTTGCCGTTAGTGTGAAACATCAACACCCTACTACAGCGAAGGACGTGCTGCTCATTCAGACGGTAGAGAAAGTTGATTCAAACTCTTAAAGCTTGTTAAATTTCTTTGTTCGTCTACTTTTGCTGAAACGTATTTCATTTTGCATTTAGGTTGACCTCGCGTTTAAAAATCATGATATCTAACAAACATTGACGGCATTTTTTTTTTTATTTCTGCTGCTCGTTACAGTCACTTGTCAGATATTTTTATCCAATGCTTGATTCATCAATAACGTTAAAATTTTGCGCTCCTTATTGATCATTAGATCATTAATGAAAGCAACATCAAAGCCCAGTCTTGTTTCTGTTGATGACTGATTAGGATTTCAAAAGTGCTTTTAAACATAGCTAATTTTGTCCTCAACTGTACATAATACTGTACCTTGGTATGTTTATTTTTATTGCGTTTAATAGTGATTTTTGTTTTTCTTTACAACATTACTTTTACATTATTTTTCATTCCATTTATTTAAATTTATTGCATTGTGAAGCATGTTATTATATTGCTGTTTGACAACCTTATTTTCAGGATTAAATATTTAAAATAAAAAAAAAATATCCTTGAATTGTGGAAGAATCCTGATTAATAAACATTGTGATTCTCATTTCATCCAGGACTGTGCCGCTCTGCTCTTAGCTAATAAACGTCTTGAGCACTTGAAGTGTCTTTCTTAAGGACTAGTGGTCAGCAATCACAAGAAGCGCTTAACCCGCAGAGTCATAAAGTCATAAATCTGACGCTGGGAAAGGAAACCGTCTCCCGCAGCTCTCTGTGTTTACAGATCCGACTGGGTTTACAGTAAAAAAGTGCCTTTTAAAAATAATTTTTTATTTGTTTTTTTTTTTTAAGTGAAAAAATGCCAACCAATAAGAAGCTAAACCAGTGGAAGTTTTAAGCCTTAAAATGTGAAAGCTATCTATATAATATTTAATTATATAATTTTTATAGGCTGGAGCCAATCACAGCAACTCTTTGAGGGACACACCCAGAATTGCTGGCCTACCAATCACAGAGCAGGACACACATTCCCATTCTCACACCATACTTGCATCCTTATAATAATATAGTTTGAAGTCAAAGTTAAAGAGGTATTAATCCGTACGCGTTTTGTAATTTTTTTTTTTATTTTGTTTTAAACAATGGTTCAAGTTCAAGCTTTTCTCAGTCCCAGACCAACTCAAAACCGCTATGTGGAATTAGGAAAAAACAGTCATTTAGAAATGTGTCTATTGTTCATCAGTGTTAAGACTGTGAACAACAGCCAATCAGATGGTGAAGAATGTCAACAACCAATCAGATGGTCCAGTGATTGAGAGTGCTAACAGCTAATGAACTCAACATCGCAGTTGACAGAAAAGTGAGACGGGAATATTAAAGGTCCAGCAGTTTATTCTGTGTACAGAAAATAAATGTTCACGGTGTTTGACGAACAAATGGACAAAACATTATTAATTATAACGTACGTTTTTTTTACTTTACGTTATATTATAATAAATTAAATTGGTCATTCAATTAACATAAACTAATAAATATACATCATCTTTAGATATAACAACCGTTTCTATTAGTGTTGCGAAACGCTCTCCCCTTCTTCACAACTCTCACAACTTTCGTCATCTTTTTTTTTTTTTTTTTTTTAATTAATTTTTAGTATTTTTCTCCCAAGTCTGGACTGTTTTTTTTTTTTTACTTTATTGTGATTTAATAATAGCATTCCTGTCATTCCGGTTGTGATTGCAGATATTTCCCCAGTAATTACACGGCTCTAGGTGTCATTACTGTCAGTCTGTCAGTTCCGGAAAAAACAAGTAACTTGATTCCTCTTGAATCCGTCTCGTAATAATCTGCCTGGAATTGACTGTTACGGCTGGAGAGTGTCTGTGTTTGTGCTCACACTTGTGTTCCCTTGAACACACACAGAAAAATAAAGAAATATTGGTATGTTTTTTGAAGAAGATATAAAGATATCTCCACCCTCTCTGTCTACATATATAAGCTCTCTGTTTATTTTGTGTATTTCCTGTGTTTTTCTGTAGCTGTCTGTCTGTATTTCTGTCTGATTTGTCTTTCCTTTCTTCTTCCTGTCTTCATATCTATTTGTTCTTGTTTTCTTTCTGTTTGCCTGTCAGCCTATCTTGTGTGTGTGTGTCTCTTTATGTTTTGTCTGTCTGTTTATCTGTTTTTTTTCTATCCTTCTACCTAACTTTCTCTCTGTGTTTTCGTGTCTTATTTTCAGAATTCCTTCTAGTTGTTTATCTATCTTTCTGTTTGTCTGTCTCTTGCATGTTTGTCATTTCCCCCCCTGATTTCTGTCCATATACCCACCCGTTCATCAAATCTATCTCTCTATCTGTCTATCATCCATCCATACATTCATCCATCTATCTATCTATACATCTCTCTATCTATTTTTCCCATTTATCTATCTATCTGTCTCTCTGTATGTCTGCCTCCGTCTGTCTATCTATATCTCCCTTTATCCATCTATCCATCCTTCTATCATCCATCCGTCCATCTACGTCCCACCATCCGTCCATCTATCATCTAAAACCTTTTGTCAGTCTGTCTATCTCATCCGGCTTCTCCGGCGGATGAAGCTTTGTGAGGAATCGGCTGCGATCATGACGCTGTTGATTGGCTGTGGAGCGTGTGGGGTGACGGATGTTCTTCTGCTTTCAGGTGCGAGCGTGAGACGGATCAGACACGATGACGTCGATACCTCAAGACCGGTAAAGAACCGACGCACGAGCGTGTGCGCAGCGCAGGAATCAGTGATGTTGTGTCTTACAGATATTACGGCGTGTGGATCATATTCTTCATCCTTGGCCTGGGAACGCTGCTGCCCTGGAACTTCTTCATGACTGCCACCATGGTAAACCACTTCAGTGATTGTGAATGTTACACAATTTGGTTATTTTTTTACCAATATAAAAAACGTTTATTTTTGTATTTTGAGTTTTTAATTATATATTATATTTTACAATTTCGCAATTTTGGATTACGTTAAATCTCAAAAAAATATATGCATCTCAAAAAAATAAATGTATCAATTTGTATTACTATTATTGTTGTTGTTGTACTTTTTTGTATTTATTTATTAATGAAATGAAATAATGTAAAATTCTGTTACCAGAGAAACATAAGCAGTGCTTGCTGATTGGTCCACTGTGATGGTTTGATGCCATCAGCAACTTTTACAATACTTCTTTGTATTAAAAGCAATTATTTATTTTATCTTGAGAGAAGAACCTATTCAAAATTAGTTTTATAAACTTTTATACACAGCTGTTGTTTTTAGGGAGGTTATTTGTGTACAGTATGTAGATCAATCAATACTGGTCTTTGATTACAATAAAAGCCTGTTGTTTTTTTTTTTTTAATAAGATGTGTTTACATATTTCACTGATGGTGAAGTGTTTGAGTACAATCACATTTGTGTGCAGTACTTCACCGGCCGTCTGAAGGACAACCGGACCCTGACCGAGGCCGACAGCGGCCCCAGAATCCTCGAGTCCAAGTTTAACAACGTCATGACGCTGTGTGCCATGCTGCCGCTCCTCATCTTCACCTGCCTCAACTCCTTCATCCACCAGCGGTGAGACCCTCTACTCACACATACGTGTAGAACTCGAAGGTCCAAATCCAGCCCGCCGCACATCTATAACCTCACCACGAGATCGTTTTACTTCTCGTCAATGACAAGCAAACTACAGATCCCATAATGCAGTGCATTCTCTGGTGGGCGGGGCGGGACTCCAAGGAAACATGGTGAAGAGAAAAGGAGAGTGTGTTACTGACGTTACTGTTAAACCCGAGGAATTTAATTTAAGAGGCATTAGGAGAAAAAGCAGCAGGATTTTCTGAACATTCTGAAAAGAGGAGGAGATAAAATTAACAGTGGAAGAGTTCAACAAGACTCTGACATACTCTGCAGATGAGGTGTAGAGTAGCTGGAAACCGTACTTGAGACTGTGAAAAATAACTCCTTTACAAGATAGGAATCAACAATTCCGAGATTGCGCAAAATTCATGAAGTATCCAAATTTATAAGAACTCAAGTATTTTACTCATACTGATTTTACGCTAATAAAGCACCAATAAATGGGAAAAACAAGAAACTATTTATGGACATGAAATTTAACACCTCAATAATTCAAAATGGCAGAACAAAAAAGATAGATTAAAAAAGAACCGGAAATCATTCTCAGACAAACTCTGCCAAAAGGTACAAACGAAAAATAAAATTCAGTGATTCACCTTTCAGTTTCAATATTTTTATTCAGCATCAACAATAGCTGGTTCTCAAAGTTCTTTGAATGTATTCTAGCTCTTTTTTAGCATTCCACATTTAGCAAGTGTCCGTTCAAATGTAGTGGAGAACAGATACTAAATCTCAAATTTAGTCAAGTAGAGAGTAAAAGTTGCTTGCAACTTTAGTATGGACAAAAAAAACTCAAGCAACAAAGTACTTTACACTTTGTTACCCTAACCCTACACTACTGATTACACCACTCGAGCACTTTAATTATTTTCCGTACGTCCTGATTTTTTTCTTTTAATTGTGTACTTTACACCACTCGCGTACTTCACTAGAGACGTGTCTCACCAGAGGCAAACACAACGTGAAGCTGCTGAGAAGAGAGCAATTGTCCCTTTGCGCTAAAAGCACAAACTGTATTTCTATTCTATTTCCAGGATTTATCTAGTTTGCAGCATGTTATTATTTAGAAGTTGTATATTTTGTGTGTTTTGACGGGAGATTTCTTTCCAGCGTGCAAAACATTTGAGTTCACGTTTATTTATTGTAGGATCATATTCCTGTTTATGTATTTTTATTCCCAGGATTTATTTTTTGTGTGCAGCATGTTCATACATTTTACGTTGAGAACCAGGGGAAGAGAGATGGATCAATGTCTCTCTCTCTCTCTCTCTCTCTCTCTCTCTCTCTCTCTTTCACACACACACACACACACACACACACACACACACACACACACACACACACACACTATATTTGTCTGAAGCTCAGAAATAATGTATTTGTAGCACAAAAAAATAAATGTACCACGAAAGATGACGTCAAATTCATCGTTCCGCTGCTTCTTAAAGGGACATTGACGCGTGATTCACTTCTGGACAATCGATGTGAAGCTGTTGCGGGTGGATCACAGTGACAATGAAGACAATGAAACACGAAAACACACACGAAAAAGATAGTGTGTGTGTGTGTGTGTGTGTGCAACAACAATTATCGGTCTTTCAAATCAAATTCTATTTTTATTTGTCACATATACATTATACCTGGTACGACATGTATTTTCTGATCGTCCAGCATTTAAACATGGGGGGTTTGAAAGGGGGGTTGCATTCAAGAAAGGATGAATAGGCGAGTGAGAAATACAATAAAAAAAACCCCGATAAGTACAAGAAAATACAGTAAAAATAAGGATACAATATGAATAAAAGAAAAGAAAAACTAAGAAGATTAAGATGAAAATGCAATAAAAATTCAGTTTCCTCCCTTTTTTCTCTGGTTGAGAGCCATTGGAATGGTAGAAGGTCTGGTCTTTGTCTGGCTGATTGTTCCCGTGTCCTCCAGGGTTTCTCAGAAGCTGAGGATCTCCGGCTGCCTGTTCGTCATCTTCCTGCTGTTTGCGGTGACGGCGGCGCTGGTGAAGGTGGAGATCCAGCCTCTGCCCTTCTTCACCGTCACCATGATCACCATCGTCTGCATCAACTGTGAGCGCAATCTCCTGCTCTTCTCCGCATCTCCGCTCGCTCACTAATGGGTTAAAGATGGTTAATGAGTTGAACATGGCTCGGGTTCACACGCTTCGTGTTTTGGAATCTGATGGGAGGAAACCTAAAGGAAGACTTGGCCAAGATGAGTCACGACCTTGGCACACTTGACCACGTTGAGCGCTATTGTGGGTTTCTTTGCACTTTAATTACTTAAGACCCACGTCTAATTTTCAATTAAAGTGTGCAAGAGCCACACACGCGCTCGTGGCTTTTTACACGTGTGTGTGTGTGTGTGTGTGTGTGTGGATTTTGTTCCCATGATGTTTACTCATGTCTGTGCAGGGAATTGTGGGTACGTAGTGTGACGGAAACAGTTTTCGTGTTTTAGTTTGAGCGGATCGTCTCATCATGATCTGAGTCCGTCTCATTGACAATTCTGTTTCCTCTTCCTGGGATTCGCAATGGTGTCATTTTTGCCTACAGAAAGAGAGTCAAAGCATTATTTTAAGCCTCAACTATTTCAAAAAGACGTTTTAGAGGTGGTTTGGCTTGCCTCGCTTTACTTTTTTTTTTTTGACAAAGTGCATACGATAGAGGACAAAATGATTAGCCCTCACTACAACATGGTCATTGTTTTTAAAGTATTATTCTTTTTGCTTTTAAACGCACCAAACTGATTTTATTTAGACAGTTAGCTAGGATGTCTATATTATTATAATTTTTGCTCCGTTTAAAAGCACTTTTTAAAAACGTTTTAATTACTATTTAGTATGGGGGCTGATCATTTTGTCCTCAACTGCCTATATGTACCTATATGCAGAAATGTTTTTAAGCACGTGGTTATGTCTGGTATAAATAAAATGTTGCGCTTGTACGTTAAACACGCTTTTGTGGTTGCTCAGCGCCACCTTGTGGCTGGAAGGGGATCTGCTTCTTTGTATCATCTGTTTTGCAGCTAAACAAGAACAGGAATAATGGTTTGTGTTTGTGTGACAGCGTTCGGCGCGGTTCTTCAGGGAAGTCTGTTTGGCCTGGCAGGATTACTCCCAGCATCCTACACTGCTCCCCTCATGAGTGGACAGGGATTCGCCGGGACCTTCGCCGCCTTCTCCATGATCTGCGCCATGGCCAGTACGAAGTGCACACACACACACACACACACACACACACACACACACGTCACGATTTCACAATGCTATGAATTTTTAAAACATTTTTTTAAGAATTTAAAAAATCTATTAAGATCCATCCACATTTATTTAAAAAAATGCATTGTGTTCACGTAGATTATAGTTTTTTTTCTTGACATCCAGATAAGTAGGTGCAGTCTCTTCTTCTAGTGTTTTTTTTTTTTGGCTACAAGAATATTTTCTGTTTTGCTTTTTCTTTATTTTTTTCTCATTTTTTTGTGTTTTCAAGGCCTTAACCATGCTTGAATTTTACTCATTTCACAACAAACACGATTTACGAAATTAATTTGTGCCGACAGCAAAAGTAAAGTAAAATTGGGACGTAATTAACATGTAAATGTCCTAATAAGTTCTAAGACCCTGTAAATTAAGACACGTTTTTTTTTTTTTTTATAATCTGATAAAATATTGTGATAACTGAAAAAAAGCACATTAAGTAACAGTTATTAAAAAGAAAAAAAAAATACATAAAAAATTAGTACGGTGGTACTAAGGTAAAAGAATAAAAATCAGTTTAATACAGTATCTGTCTTTTTTTCTTCTTATTACATTCAAGAAATAACATGCACAATTTTGACTCAAATTTTTAACTCCTGAACAAAGTTACTGCATTTCGTTGCCTTGTACCTTTACATGTTTAATAACAATAAATCTAATCTAATCTAATCTTAAAAAAAGTGGACAAATAATTCCGAGCCATTTGTGCATTTTGTTCATTTACAGTTTGTTCATTTGTTTTTTATTGACTGTACATTGACAGTCTGAGTGTGAGAAATAAAACTAGAGTGAATCGGTGCACTTATTCAACATCGTGTGTGTAACAGTGTGTGTGTGTGTGTGTGTGTGTGTGTGTGTCAGCGGGGGCGGAGCAGCAGGACAGCGCCTTCGGCTACTTCATCACGGCCTGTGTGGTCATTCTGCTGGCCATCCTGTCTTACCTGGTGCTGCCCAGACTGGTACGACACTAGATTACAGACTAGATCACAGTAAATAAAAATTGGGTGTTAAACGTGGTTTTTATTGACGTGTTTCTTCCGCAGCCGTTTTTCCAGTATTACGCTGAAAGCTCCAGGACTTTGTCTGATGAAGAGAACAAGATGGATCTGCTGAAACCGGGTACGGACCAACAATCCCCTCAATTTACAAGGCACTTTTTAAATTGACTAGATTGGAATTATTACTTTTTATATAGCAGGAAGTGTGAAGTGAGTTTGTCGTTGGAATTTGAGGTTCAAGATGAACAAAACCTATAAAATGTAATGTAAGGTGTAACAAATGTAATGACTAATGTAGTTTCATAAATTAACAGTTTTGAATACATTTAAATTTCCTTTATCAAAGTTTTGTTGACAATCTCTGACTGTTAGTTCATACTTTTAGTATGTGCATATTCATTGTTCAACCAAAAACAATAATAAATGTAAACATATTGTCATTCCCCTATTACAAATATTTAACAAACATTTACATTATAAGTTGTAGAGGAATTGTCAAGGAGCTGCCTTGAGTCCTGTTTTCTTCTGTAGCAGTTCAGCTTTTTAGAAAGTCTTGTTAGTTTCGTTTTCTTTCGAATTTAGAAACATACTTTCGTATTTAGTATATACAATAAAGAATTATTATACTTCTGACTATCACAATATTGAGGAAAATAATCAGTATTATTCAAAAAGTGAAGTCAACTCTCCAATTTATACATACAAATGTATCACAAGTAAAAAAAAATACAAATATGTATATACTTTTTAGTCCAAACACATTAATAATAAATAATTAATTTCACATACCTTCCTTGTGTGTATAGTATGTTGTTTACAATTAGTTTGTTTGTTCTCATTAGTTTTGGAACAAATTTGACTAAATCTTCTGTAACATGTTTTGTGAGTTGAAGCTGTTGCACTGTTCAGTCTTCATCATGGCTTTTCTGCCCGAGTGATTGAATCTGCAGATCAACTCTAGTGACTTCTGTCTCAAACACTGAGTTGAGTTGGAACTGTGTGTGTTCCCTCGTAGAAAGTTCGGCGGCAGAGAAGCTTCCGGTGGTGAGTCCGTCTGATGACGAGAGACTCTCCGTCTCCGTGTTCGCCATCTTCAAACAGGTACGACACCTTCTCGCGTCCACATCAGTGTAACCACGACTTACAAAATTAATCCGAGAGACGAGAGTCGTTTTGTTCTGCGAAAATTTTGTTAGCTGAGCCGCATTTTACATGTAATCCATCTATTCCGTGCCATGACTTCATAAATACAGACAAACATTTTTTTAATGATAAAATATTGGTAATAAGTGTGATAAAAACATGTTACATAGCAGTTGTTTTAGATGTTTAGAATGGTACAGTATCTAATGATATACAGACAATCTCACACGAACAGACTCTATGGGAGAGAAATAAAATCGCCATTCTGGGAGAAGAAGCTTATTTTATATTTTGGAAGCATCTCTGAAACAAACTAGTATTTTTGTGGTTTATTGTTTATTAGATGTGCAAAGAATATTGAATATTTCGTTACTTGGAAATTTTGTTACCTGGGACATTCGTAAGACGGGGTACCGGTGTATTGGAATGTGAAAGCGTTGTTTTTTGCATCTTCTCCGCTGTAGATCTGGGTGATGGCTCTGTCCGTCTGCTTCATCTTCGTCATCACCATCGGCATCTTCCCGGCCGTCACTGCCGATGCCAAAACCAGTGCCATTGACGCCGAAGCCTGGGGTGATTGACACACACACACACACACACACACACACATTCTGAACACATTGGGGGCGTGAACATGCTGCACTGCTGCATTTTATTGTTTTATATTTTATTTCCTAAATGTGCGAACCAGTGTTTTTGTTAAGTTTGTCAATGTCAAATATATGAGGGGAAAAAATACAACACCACATGACTCGCCCAGTTTTTTTGTTTGTTTTGAACTATCTTGGAAAACTACAAAGTCCTGTAGTATTTTTTTGCATTATAGCCATTTTGAAAACCACTGAAGCCATTATTATTATTATTATTATTATTAGTATTAATATCATTGCGTATAATTATTATTGTAAAGGCGTTTTCTAAATGTTCCTTGTTTTTCAGCAAAGTACTTCATCCCCGTTTCCTGCTTTTTACTGTTTAACGTGATGGACTGGGCTGGGCGGAGCCTGACTGCCGTCTGCATGTGGGTGTGTACCGGAGTCTTCTTCAGCTCACATGATCCCACACCCAAACCCGTCTCTGACACACACACACACACACTCTTTTTTTCTCTTTGTGACACATACATTACACACACACACACACACACACACGCACTCTCACTCTCTGACACACACATACTAACTTTTTGACACTCTCACACATGCTCTCTCTCTCTCTCACACACACACACACATTAACTCTCTCTCTCTCTCTCTCTCTCTAGCCGGGTAAAGACAGTGTGTGGTTGCCCGTCCTGGTGTTTGCGCGTGTGGTGTTTGTTCCGCTCTTCATCTTCTGTAACGTTCAGCCCAGAACGTTGCCCGTGTTTTTTTCCCATGATGCCTGGTACATCGTCTTCATGATCTTCTTCTCCTTCAGTAACGGATACTTGGCCAGTCTCTGCATGTGCTTCGGCCCCAAGTAAGTCACGCACACACACACACACACACACACACACACACACACACTTTTACGCAACCTTAAATGGTTTACATCATGAAATACTGGGTTTTTTTTTTAATTACGCTTGTTTTATTTCTTGGTTAAAGTGCTTGAGAATAAAAATAAAGTTTTTTATTCATTACATTATGAAACTGAATCCTACTCTGATTTTACAGACATTCCTAATCAGATTTTACCCCCCCCCCACACAAACACACACACACACACACACACACAAACATTAAACACACACTCCAGCATACTGAATCATTTAGACCCTCAAGTCACACACACACACAGACACACACACACACACACACACACACACACACACACACTTCAAACACACACTTCAAACACACACTTCAAATAATGATGTTTCATTATTTGAACATCTTCACATCACAAGTTTAATTGCTTTAAATCACGTACAATACAGATTTGTCTCTTTCACAAGTGCTTGATTCTTTATTTTCACTGTGATGCACCAAACAGTTTGAACAGTTTTTTTAAAAAGGACAATAATTTAATTCTGTTTCCTGTCTCGTCTTCTCAGGAAAGTGTCTCCGCACGAGGCGGAAACCGCCGGCGCCATCATGGCCTTCTTCCTGTCTCTGGGCCTGGCGGGCGGGGCCGCGCTCTCCTTTGGCTTCCGGGCCATGATCTAGAAGCTTCCGCGGAGGACGCAGAGTGAAGGATTCCGCCTCCGTCAGGAGTGTGAAAAGAAAACGTATTAGCCTTTGGAGAAAAAAAAAGAACCCAACCCAAGCCAAATCTGAAACACGCCGTTTCTTCCGTTTAGCGGCGTGAACCCGCTAGTTTGTTTCCCTTTTATGATTTTTGTAATGGACTGTGTCCCGAAAACCGGAAAATGTGGATGTGGATCAAGCACAAAAAAGGTTGTTTGTGGAGTTCCTGATGAATGAAAGCCTGTTACGTTCAGCTCCACATCTACACTTTGTTTTATACGCGCTTGTTTTTCTACGAGCTTTTTTTAACGCTGTCTGTCGCGCGTGTGACGCTTTCACGTTCTAACTCGGTGTGAGTCCAAACTTTTGTGAGCAAAACAATAAATGTTTTTTTTGTGTTTGTAAGGATGTGCTTTGTTTGTTACATTACATTATTCTGATTACTATGATGCAACAATGCATTGCTATTCAATGCATCTATTCTTCTATTCTATTCTACACACACAAACAAATGCTTCTAATTGGCTGTCTCAATAGAGGCAAGGGGTGGGTGACCTGTTTATAAGGTTAAAGGTTCAAATCCAGATTCAAACCACAACTGAAGTGATCAAGACACATAATTGCCTATATCATCAATTTTGTCTCAGTTATCAGGGTTCATATGGGTGAAGTCTTTGAAAATGTTTGAATTTCAATAATGTGTATTTCTACAGTGAAATCCGGATACGTGCACGTCCTCGTACAGACCCGAACTTTACCATATTGTGGATGACTACACCCCCACTACTTTACCTACTTCAACAATAGACTGTATTTCAATCATCAAAACGAAGCCTTTTGACTGTTCTTTGGTTCACTTTTTGTTTCATCGTTGGTGTTATTTGGCCAAGCTGCTCTTTGTTTTTTAGAATGCGTGAAATTTGGCAAAACATGCTTTGCAATGGCCACCTGAATTATTACCAATTTAAAACGTCAATTCATTCCACAAGTGATAACATTGGTCGTACGAGATTTTGACGCCATGTTCATACTGAAAGGCGGCAATAAATAAAAAATTGAATGGATTATTATTATTATAAACTTTAATCAACTTGAGATGTGTTTCAGATCAATGCACAAAATATTTTAATGCATTAACGCAGTGATCCACAACCTTTTTGTCGTCACGGACCGGTCGAGGTCTGATCTGTTGCGGCCTTGGATTGGGTAATTTTTCAGATTTTAGTGTTTAATATAGTACATATTTAACATTTGATGAAGTTTATTTGCTTTTAAACGTTTATTAAAACACTTATACCAAAAGACAAATATAAAATGATTTAGCATCTAACTGGAACGAGGACAAAAACTTTGAGGAAAAAATCTCAGAAAGTATAGGAACCACAGTAAAGCGTTTTGTTTATTAGATGTGTATATACTTTACACAGATTGTCAATTTAAAATATGTACACGTCAACAGAGGCATTCGTTTTATTCGTAGTTTTGAAAGGACGTTGTTGTGCACGTGCGGGGGATTCTAGGGGTCGGCATTACGTCTTCTGATCCTGAGACGGTGACGTCACTGCGCTCCCATGACGACCGGATAAGCGTCTGAAGAGCTGAAGTTCTCGCCAATAAAACAGACCTACGTTCAAAAAGCGTCACTCTTTGGTTTGTAAATCTACGCTAAACGTGAGAAAATGTCTAATAAGATCGAGTTTCGTTCACGGGAGGAGTCGTTTGACGCGCGCGCGGCGGATTAGTTCACGCGGATTAGCGAATCTGGACCGTTAGTTTCTAAATGGAGCGCGTCCGCGGGATTTCGCCGATTTTGCACTTGGACCTGGACAACTTTAACTCCCCGGAAGCGGAACACAGCAGATACGTGCTGACCAGTCCGCGCTCGCTCGAGTCCTGCTCGCGCCTGGGACTGAAGCCCATCGAGCTGCTGTTCAAGCCGCTCAGCGAGTTCATCGAGTCCCACCCGGAGGCGTCGCTGGAGGAGGCGAGCGTGTTGTTCGAGGAGTACGAGAAGAGTCGCCGGGCGAGACTGCGCGTGTGTCAGGCCGAGCGAGAGCGCATCATCCAGGCGAGCAGACGCGCCGAGTCCTCGCTCAAGCCCTTCCCGTCGCTGGAAGGCCCGAAGCTCGCGACCCGGTTCGCAGGGGACTCGAAATCACCCGACTCGAACTCGGACCGAGTCCCGTCCGAGCGCCGGCCCTTCCCGCACAGCTTCAGCCTCGCGGACCTGCAGAGGTCCCCGACCACCGAGCGCCACCTGACGCGCCTGTCCGAGGAGATCCAGCACAAGCTCCACATCACCGTGCCGCAGAAGGACCGCAAGATCGCGGCGCTGATGCTGGCCAAGCACGAGGAGCAGCAGTTCCGCGTGCGCCAGAGCGCGTTCGAGGAGCGGCACCGCGAGGAGGAGCAGAAGCGCGAGGAGGCGCGTCGCGTGGCCGCGGAGCAGCGGAGACGCCAGCACCTGCTGCGCCGCATCCGACAGTGGCAGCGGGACCTGGAGGCGCGGAGGCGGCTGCGGGAGGAGGAGGAGCTGGTGCTGGCCGAGCGCCGCGTGAGGGCCACCCTGCTGCAGGAGGAGCGCTGGAGGAGCCTCGCGGACGAGCAGCAGGCCCGTCGCAGCCGCAAGCTCGAGGCCGCCTGCAGGGACGCGAGCGAGAGGAAGCGCTACCAGGAGAAGCTCGTGCGGGACCGGGAGCGGGACGAGGAGGCGGTGCGCGCGAGGGAAACGCAGCAGGCGCGCGACAAGGAGCGCGAGGCGGTGATGAGCAAGCGCGCGCGCGAGATGAAGCAGCACCGGCGGCTCCAGCAGGACAACCGGCGCGAGCTGCTCAGGCACCGCGTGCTGAAGAGAGAAGCCGCCGAGCAGGAGCGCGCGGACGAGGAGCTGCGGCGGGACGTGCTGGAGCGGAAGCTGAAGCGCTCCGTGGAGAACCACGCGCTGCTGCGGGAGACGCGCGTGAGGGAGACGCGAGAACGCGCCGCGCGGGAGGAGGAGCAGATGCGGCTGGCGTGGCTGCGCGCCGGCCGGGAGAACCAGGAGCGGCTGGCGCTCAAGCAGACGCTGGTGGAGCGGTGCCAGGTGCGGGTGGAGCAGGCGGTGCTCCAGGCGCACCAGAGGCATCTCAACAGGGCGCGACGAGTCCGCCAGGAGAACCAGGAGAAGGAGCTGAGTCACCGGCAGCTGCGAGACCGCGTGCTGGAGGAGGAGAGGGCTCAGTGGGAGGAGAGGTGGAAGGCGGCCGTGGAGAAGGAGCAGCGGCGGGAGAAGCTGCAGAAGGAGCGGGCCGAGGCGCAAGAGAGGAGCCGGAGAGTGGCGCACGCCTCCTGCTACCTGCGACGGCGGGTTCGGGAGCAAACGTCCCGGCGAACCTTCGACCAGATGGCGCGAGAAGCGGAGCTCACTGCGCATCTCAACCACCTGAACGTGTGAACGCTGCTGAAGCAAAGCGCGTTTTTGAATCAGTGTCACTCCAGCCAAAAAGACTCTCATTCTGTACAAAAGACCAACGTTAAAAAGATTTACCGTTTGTTTAATTATCTCAGTGTTTTTTTCCTTAACCAAAGAAAGGCAAAATGCATTTTCGTGTTGTTGTCACAAGAGATATGTGTTCAAATAAAAAGCATAGAGCTGTTTGTCCTGCTATAAACATCACTATCAGTATCATTTCAAAGCTTCATCACTAGCATCCCGACAAAGCGTCAGAGATCAGCATGCTGTAAAACCTGATAAGCTCAGACAACTCAAAAATTATTGTGTAACTAATTACCCAAAAGATTTTGAGTTATGTTTTCAAAATTTTTAAGTTTACATGAAACAAAAATTATAACTACAGTAGGCTTAAATTTTCTCAAGAGTATCTTACAAAAATTGATATT
>MU204446.1:443665-468001 GCA_017309775.1 Paedocypris sp. Pulau Singkep
TCACGAGCGGCTCAAGACGTCTCCGCATCAAGTCAAAATCAAGATGGCTGACTCAACTTTCCCGAGGGAGCGTAAAGTCCCGCCCACCAGAACGTCATGACTCATGACCCCACGGAGCGCTTTCTTTAACTTAAAATTTTTAAGCGCCCCACACAAGCTAACTTAAAAATACTGAGCCCCGTTCAGTTAAAGTGGCATCATTTTCAACAGGGCTTAAATATTTTTAGTTTGCTCGGCTGCAAAAAGACATTTGAGCGTTGTGAACTTATTACTTATGAGCTAGTACAGCTATTAGGGTTTACAGTGCATCAATCAGCATTGCTATTGATATATGAGAGAATGACAGGCACGCGCGCGCGCGCGCACACACACACACACACACACACACACACACACACACACACACACACACACACACACACACACACACACACACACACACAGAGAGATATGTAATACCGTAATATAATTTCGTAGACTTCAATTTGCAATTTTATGTGTTTCTTAAACGACATACTTGCAATAAACCATCAAGAACCTCAAAAAGTTTGATATATACACGTGACACGTCTGAAAGAAAATACACATTGAATTGGTATGTAGATTGAACTTGGAAAAAAAAAAAACACATTTTCATGTTCAAGATAATTTAAAAAGTCCACAATGTAGGCATGGCAATGAGAACTATCACACAACAAGCTAAAGTGTAGTAGAAATTCTAATTCTCCTAGCTAGCAGTTTATTTGTAGCAAGTATGAAATGCTACCAAATATTGTAACTATACTCACACTTTCCTTCACCTGCAATATGTCACCAGCACTTGTTAATACAACTTGTGAAAAGTGCCAACACGCTTTATGTATAATACTTTGAGATTTAGTATTATATTTTGATGTATTGCATTTATTTATATTCTACTTTATCCAGCGTCTATATTTTTACATTTTCATTTTACATTTTCCTCCTGTGCACCAAACAGAGTAGCGTTCCCAATTTCGTTGTAAACCAGCGATACAATGGCATTAATCATTACACTGAATCGAATAGATGTGAATGCCATTAATGATTAATAGCATTCACATCTATTCGATTCAGTGTGCATTAGAGTAATTTACCAGCAGGTGGCGACACAAGACTATACAATTACCGAGTAGTTCTATTAAGCGACTCCTTTGAACAACGATTCATTCGCCAATCAAAATGAACAGAAGTACAAATCTCGAGTTGAGAATAGAATGAAACGAAGCGGACAAGTTTTCCTGTGTAAACGGAAGAGTTTGTTTTGTGGTAACGTGGTGTAACTAATGTACAGTAGTTGACATTTTATTGCAATTTTAAGGTGTAATTTGTTATTTATTTTTTTTTATTTAATTTCCGCCACACAAAAATCACGTGACTGTTTTTCCATGACGCCACGCGTAATGACACCGCGTTTCACACTCGATTTGTTAAACCAAACGACATCAGAAGGAGAAGCTGGTGAGTCATAAACATCAAAAAATCTTTTTTTTTTTTTTTTTTTTAAAATAGCGAATTTATTTTGTCAGTTTCAAATCATTTGATTATTTGTATTTGTTTTTTATTTTCTTAGAAAAACCTTGTCTGGAATTCCCGTCATTCTAAATACAGGTGTGTACAATCTGTATATAACTATTGTGTTTAAATTGTATTTTTATTCTGCTCTGTATTCTGCTTTATATTATACTTTTTAAAGTATAAAATCTATAAACGAAATTGTACAGTTTTTAAATATTGAAGAAAATAAGAAACACCCAGTTTAGAAGTCCAATATTACTTTTTTTTCTCCAGCCAAATTTTAAGTAAAAAACAAATACTATAATTGAAAAACATATATGGCAATGTTTGATGAGATTAATTTAAACCAACTTGTTGACTTGATCACTATGACAATATTGACAAATTTTGACAACTATGACCAAGATTCCAAAAGGCCACACAAGAATGCAGGTTGTTTCTGTTCCCAAAACAAATCAACTTAATTTGATAAATTATACTATTTGGTAAAAGTACAGAAACCTTTTTTAACAGGTTGTGTTGTAGAAAGAATTGGCATGGCAGCAATAAACAAAGAGTAGTAGCACAGTCGCCAACGCTTTTTTTCTATTTTCACATACCATTATGCCTTTTTTCACTTGTATTATTTCACAAAGAGAAAATAGTTTACACTAAATACTACTGGGGGTAAGGTGTGTTTGTATACACAACAGTAAAATAATAAAAACAAAAAAACACCAAACAGTATATTTTAGTACTGCAACAACAATAGTAATAATCCACCAAACTCATAAATTGTCTTTTGTTATCATTTTGTTAAACTATGCATATTTAGCTAAATTGCTTTGACTCAAGCACAATATGTCTTGGAGAAGTATTCTTGGGAGTCGATGAAACGCTGAACATGGAGATCTCAGGTTGCCTAGAAACATTAAACATGTCTCTGGTCATCTGGTCTAAAACTGTGGAGCAAGTTGCCCCTATACGTCAGACAGGCTTCATCTCTGTTTTTAAATCAATTTTTAAAACTCATATGTTTTTAATGCCGTTTGACCCGGTTTGAGTTGAGACATTGATTTTTTATCTGTTTTTACAAATAGTTTGTGTGATTTTGATCTTGATGTGTCTTTTATTACCCGCTGTTGTTTTTATATAACATTCTGTTTTATCACATATTTTTTAATCTCATCACAATCTCTTATACTGTACAGCACTTTATAACCATTTCTATTGTGTTAAAGGGCTTAATTAAAGTACATTACTTTACATTACAATGATTCAGCAAGCTCCACCAAAGCTGAGTAAATGAAGCTTCTGCTTCCCAGGAGGAGCCAGGAAGGGCTTGGGTGTGAGAGTAGCCCCCCTTTACAGCCAGGACCTTAAGCTGCTGCTGCACCTGTGGACACTAGGGATGTAGACGCCTTGTGTCCCGGGACAGGCGCTTTGAGAAACACATTGAGTCATTTTTTCTTGTAGAGAGCAAGGGAGTAGAGTCACAGAGAACAAAATGAGATTGTCAATCACAAGCGAATGCAGAGCAAAAGGGAACGAGTCAGAGGAAGACAAGTGATGAGGACGAGAGGAACAGAAAAAAAGGAGGAGGGTGAGATAGCAGATGAGAAGAGGAAGGGGGAAAGAGCAAAGAGGAAAAGGAAGAAATTGCCAGTATTCCTAATTGCCAGTAGATGGCGTAGGTTTCCATGATACTTTGTCACTGATATAATGTTGGAAAAGTTAGTAGAAATACGAACGAAATAAAAACAGATTCGTGCGTTTTCTTGGAACCCAAATGAGTCGACATATATGTTATTCAGCATAGTGATGCGGATTTAACATTCATTATTATGGTGCAACGGTTTCAAGACAAGCGGGAAGAGCGACGCTTTCACTGAAGCAGTGGATTCTGTCTTTTTTTTAGTACAAAAGCTGAATACAACAAATTAGCAATAATAATTATACAAATACAGTCTTGTATGGTAGGCTTAACACAGAATCTTAGTAATGTATTTACAGAATTATTGTAGATGAAGAAAATAAAGAGAAAGAGAGCTCTTTAGCTCTTTACTAAGAGCATCTGAAAAAGATTTCAGGTCATTTTTGAATACAGTAAGCAAAGGAGGGGATTTTAAATACCTACATTTGTGTATCAAATATTTTGCTAACAGAATAATAGCATTAATCAATCACAACAGAAATCGTTCTCTTAATAACCCAAACATCACATCTTGTAAGGTTAGGGTGAAACCATCAGCACACACACCTTTTTCTGTCATCCAGGCCTGTAAAGTTTCCAGGAAAGACTGGGCTAGTCTACATGTAAAAATATATATGTTCTGTGTCTTCATTTGAATGCTTGCATAAAAAGCAAGGCTCCTCTTTCAACTTAAACCTTGAATGAATATATATATATATATATATATATATATATATATATATATATATATATATATATTTGTTTGTTCTCACATTGGATTTTACATTTCGTGACGCAGCACCGCTTTCGTCATTATAGTGCGACGGTTTCAGGAATGCACCGGCATAGCAGCGCGTACGGTCGCAACAATGCAACCGGTCTCGCTGGTTAGTCTGTGCCTTCTAATTTTGAGCCGATTTGCCAGTGGTGCAACACATCCCCCGCACAGTCGGCAGATAGTTCGGTCAATTGCTTTGTTTGCACGAAAAATGGCACGCAATCGTGCTGCTCGCCTGAGGAGGTATGCCAAACACCAGCAGATGTGCAGCAAGGACTTCGCGGCTTTTTTGACTGACTACTGTTCCCGTACCCCGACAAGGTGAGAATTTACACACTGAAGTATGAGCGTGTATGTAACTAAAGTGTGTAATGAAATGGAAAAACCAGTGTAACATTGTTTTTTTTCCATAATGACCATAGCGTTATTATAGGTCACAATCACTTTTATTCAGGGGTGTAATAAGTACCGGACAGCCATACTTGAGTAAAAGTACAGATACTTACTGTAAAAATTACTCCAATACAAGTAACAAGTCACCAGTTTCAAAAAGACTTGAGGCAAAGTATTCAATTTGAAAAGAACTCACAAATGCAGTGGAGTAGAGAGGAAAAGTTGCTTGTATATTTTTATACTCCGTGCAAGTACGAAGTAGCCAAAAACGTACTTAAGTAAAGTAACAAAGTACATTTACTCAAGTACCTTACAACCCTGCTTTTACGTTACGCTTAAAATTAGCTACGTTCTTGTAATAAGACGCAACAATACACATTTATTTGTGCACTGGAGTAGTAGCTAGTTTTTTTTAATACAATTTAAAATGCTGTGTTAGTTTAAACTACTACTGCTGACGTCATTTTCCGTCCTGCTGCAGGACCACGTGGATTCGGCAAAGATCGGGCGTGTGGTGGCAGCATGTTCTCAGCAGCTGGACAGACTGCGAGTGGACGGCTCATTTCAGGATGAGAAGGACGGCGTTCCTGCAGTTGTGCAACCTCCTGCAGCCGCACCTTCAAAGACGGGCCACTGCATTCAGGAAACCAGTGCCAGTGGATCAACGTGTTGCCATATGCGTGTGGAGACTGGCCACAAATGTCGAGTACAGAACCGTCTCCCATTTATTCGGGGTTGGTCAGTCGACAGCTGTTAGCATTACCAACCATGTAGCCTCTGCAATTGTCAAAAACTTGCTTCCCCTGTTCATCCGGACCCCCTCCGAGCAGGAGTTTGTAAACATAATTCAGGGTTTCAGAGACGGGTGGGGTTTCCCACAGTGTGCTGGGGCTATTGATTGCACTCATATTGGGATTTTAGCGCCACCTGTGAGCTCTGCAGACTACTACAACAGAAAAGGTTTCTACTCTGTTATTCTGCAAGGCGTGGTGGACCATCGGCTCATGTTCTGGGACATTAACGTGGGATGGCCGGGCAAGGTTCACGATGCTGAAGTTTTTGCAAACTCATCCTTGTTTGAGCGGGGCCAGAGTAATACCCTGTTCCTACGGTTAACAGAGAGGCTGGAAGGAGTGGACGTGCCCGTGGTGGTTTTGGGAGATGCTGCATATCCATTACTGCCATGGTTGATGACACCATATCCAGAAGATCAGCATACAACACCTGGACAGGCCACCTTCAACAACCACCTCAGCAGGGCACGGACCACTGTGGAAAGGGCTTTTGGTCTCCTTAAAGGAAGGTGGAGATGCTTAGTGAAGAGGTGCGATTGCCGCATAGAGAATATCAACACAATTATCTGTGCCTGTTGCATACTTCACAACTTCTGTCAAGTAAATGGTGAGGAATTTGAGGAGATTGCCACAGAAGAAGATGTGCACAACGGGTGTGATGAGGATTCACCCACTCGGTCAAATGCCACCAGAGATGCATTGAGTGCATATTTCTCAAAACTGTAGCAATATTTGGTTATTCTCAGGAGTTTGGTTTATATTGAACTTTATTTTTGTTATTTGGCTACTATGTCCAGGGCTTGTATTTATAATTTGTTTGTTGTGATCTACCATTATGCTGTTGATAATAAAGTCATTGTTTTTTACTAAAAACACAGAACACATGATTGTTAAACGATGAAAAATGTTTTATTTTTGAAATGTATAAAAGGTATATTTACTAAGACAAAACCCTCACAGAAGGCTGCCAGTGTTTTAATAAAATAAAATGCTATAATATATAGCAAAGTCACATTCTAGAAATTAAAGGCAAAATCCTTTAAAATCTAAATGAACATTTTACACACTGTTCGGTTACAACTGGCTGTAACCATTTGAAGAGCTTTCGTGCTCTGCATTTGACGTTGGTTCGTTCACACTGTCTTGTAACAGAGGACCTGATGAGTGATGGGTAGTGGACGGCGGTGTATTTAGGTGAGGAGTGTGAGAAGATGAGGGTGTCATGGCATCGAAAAGTCTGTTCATCGTTTGCATGAACACCCCGTTTGTTTCACGCCGCTCCTCCCTCATCATCTGCAGGCGGCGCTCCTCCAATTCCATCTGAGATTTCATCCAGCTATCCAACATGTCTTTCTCTTGTTGGTACCGGTTTTGCTCCTCTTTTATAAACTCTTGGTGGTGTTGTTTCTGCATATCCATGAAAGCAGTCAACATCTCACCCACTTCGGACTTTCTCTTCCTGCTTTGTTTAGGAGGCACCGTCTCAGGATGTGTACTAGGTCCAGCCGTTTCCTGTTTCACACCCCCGTGGTTCGAATGGACTGTAGCACCTGAACAAAGAAATGCAAATGTTAAAACACAAGCAAAACACATTTGTTTTGTATAAAAGGACCCTTTTTTGTGAAAACCAGTTTTTTCAACATGGTTCCTTATTTTGATTTGTAGTGAAACCGTGTATAAATCAACGTTAGGGATCTGCACACACTAAACCAACAGAACAGCTATTAACTAAAACGGCTTTGTATATTATTGTCACTTACCGTTCTGAGATCCCGCGTGTCCCATGTCCCACGTGTCCAATGTTGTGCCGCGAGATGTTTCGTTGGACTCCAGCACGTTTGGCTGGCTGGACGGTTTGCGACCGATTATCCTGTCGACGGTGTCGTAAAAAGGGAATTTGTCCTTTTCTGCAGCCGAAGAACTCGATCTTCTCCTCAGTGAAGCGCGCACCTTTACGTACTGTGACCGCAGCTTTTTGATTTTGTCGCGACACTGCTCAGTGGTTCGTCGATATCCACGTTGCTCCAGAAAATCCCGGACTTTTTTGAATATCTTGAAGTTCTTGTGCGTTTTGTCCAGTTCGCTCTGTATGTTCTCGTCTGCCCAAATCACGAGCAAGCACTCCACCTCTGCCGTTGACCACAGCGATCCCTTCCCAGCCATGTTTGGGAGCGTTGTGTGCGCGCGCTGCGCTTCGAGCGTCGCTAAAATTACACGTCATATGGCAAGCGGGATTAACATTTATCCCCTCGCGGCGACTCGTCGTAAAACATTTATGACTAGTCACAATTCATTTCAAGATATCTTCAAATGTATTTTGACTAGTCACAAATCGAATTAGAGATATCTTCAATTCAATTGTGACTAGTATGGCAAGCGGAATTAACATTTATCCCCTCGCGGCGACTCGTCGTAAAACATTTCTGACTAGACACAACTAATTTCAAGATATCTTCAAATGTATTTTGACTAGTCACAAATCGAATTAGATATATCTTCAATTCAATTGTGACTAGTCATAAATGGCATTCGAGATATCTCTAAATACATTCTGACTAGTCACAATTCAATTGAAGATATCTTCAAATGTATTTCGACTAGTCCCATTGCCCCATTGACTTCCATTGAAAAATATTTGCGGATATCTCTAAATACAAAAAAAAAAAAAAAAAACACCCACTACAAGCGAACCGTGCTTTTGTACCCGGGCGCGGCTCCGGGTACCTAGTGTGAGTAAGTTTAAAGACTTTAAACGCCTCCCAGGTTGCCCACAGCATCTAGCTAATCCATTGGATGAAGCAGGAACACAGACACGAGAGTCTCAGGTCCAAGCTGATGATTCAGTTACGTACATTAAATGTTAGTTCTTGTGTAACTTAATTGCTAGAACTGTTCCTTCTGTTTTACTGTAGTTGAGTGGAATGGTCACAGCCTAACAACTCAGACTGAAGCTCTTTATCTGTTTTTTTTTACAGTGAACTTCTTAAAATCCCTGTTGGTAAAGTGCCTGAGTAGTAATTATTCGATCACAATTTGTGTTTGACGCTCTTTTTTTTCTTTACCCAAGGTATCCAGTGCAGACTATTCTTCTTACTTCTGGTCAGACTTCTACAATATTTGTGAGTTCTTGTTGCTTGAATATTGTAATAATATGTAGACTCATCTCTCTAGCAAGGCACAGCTTCACATGGCAAAATTGAAACCATTTGATTAGAAATGCAATTTAAATCAGTAAAAAAAAACTCACTCGGCCCATTGGTGTTTAAGGTTGTGACAGACTGAAGTTTTGACCTTGACTCTTACAGGCTTTAAGTCCATTGTCTGTTTCTACAGCAGAACAATGAATGTGGAGGATGCTGTGAAGAGTAACCGCTCCATGCCTACACCTCCTGATCGCAGTGATGGAGCGGGGGACACTGAGTCTGAGTGAGTCTTAACATACATTCTGTTTGAAAATGGTTGTAAAATGTATGCTAAGCCTTTGAAATATGTGGGTCACTGGTCTGAAATGTAAAATTGAAAGAATTCCCAAAACAGTTCAGCTAATCTGATGAGTCTGTAGTAGTCCACAAAGGCAGTAAGACTTGTGCAGGAAGTAGTGATGGAGGGAAGGTGAAAGAGGGGTAAAGCGTGGGTAAAGCATGGTTCACGAACCATGAACCAGAGGTTTCAAGCAACAAAGTAAAAATACTTAGTCACGTTACTTAAGTAGAATTTTGTCTTATTCATATATTACTTGAGTAATTGTTTTTCACCTACTTTTATTTCTACTCCTTAAATTCTCATTCAAAAGTACTGTACTTTCTACTCCAATTTAATTTCAGTTATTTATCTCCCATGTTGTCATTGATCTAAAACATGGTAAACGTGATTGTGGTTAGATGAGACACATAAACGGATGGGGTAAATGCAGAGAAAAAAATTCCCCATGAGGGACCAATAAAGGTTGTATAATAATAATAATTATTAATATTATTATTATTGTTATTAAACATGCGTAATTTGGACATCCTATTGGACTTCCTATTTGAACTTGATCAATCGCACCTGCGTATCAGCCAGTGAAACGGTTTTAAAAACTTTGAGAAGCAGCTTCTTTTGCGACTGAACAAGGCATTTTGGCAAATTTTTGACGCATGTACCAAGCTTGAATGATGTTATGTTGTTACATCGCTCCAGTACAGGCCATTGATGACAAGCTTCTGAAGTATTACAATAATAGTCATAATATTTTCCACTCTGAAACACATGTCAGTGCTTAGTAGCGCGCATAGATGCTTCTTTAACATGTTTGCATTGTAATAAAATTAGTTATTTTTCAATTTTGTCAATTTATACGGCAACATTTTAAAATAACAAAAGTAATGTCATTTTTTCCTTGCATTACTTTTACTTTTATACTTCAAGTAGTTCTCAAAACAGTACTTTGACCTGAGTTCAAAGGTTTTACTTCCACAGAATTCTTTTTGATCTCTAGTGTCTATACTTCTACTTGAGTAATGAATGAGATTACTTTTGACAGCATGGCATGAACATGAGTTGTCAGAAAATAAAAACCAATAGTTCAAACTATCACAAGACAAGACACAGAGGGAGCGTAAATAAAAGGTGTTAAGGCGATAATGTTATGCTCAGATGGTAATGAACAAGTTATTACAAAGGCGGAAAAATCTGAAAAACACTGAAGTAAAAAAACACCCCGCCAAACACTCAGGTCAGCGACATTCATGGAAAGGTTTCTCAATAGTTCTTCTGTTTTCTCTTCAGAATGCAGACGGATGAAGTGATCAGATCAGTTGCTCAGCTGAGCGTTTCTGACTCCTGTGGGACCATCAGCTGCTCCGACACTGAAGATCTGCTGCTGACAGTCAAAGATCAGCACAAGATCAGCATGAAGAACAGGTTTAAGAGATTAAATGAGGGAGTCAATCTACTGGAGGATCAAACGCACCTCAACAAGATCTACACACAGGTGTTGTTCCTCATCGAGGATATGCGTTGCTGTACGATACACAAGTACAGCGTTGAAATGGTCAGCTCACCACACACACCCATCAAATGCAACCACATCTTCAGAGCCTCGGCTGAGGAGAACAAAGACCAGAAGATCAAGACTGTTGTGACCAAAGGCATCGCTGGGATAGGGAAAAGCGTCTCTGTGCAGAAGTTCATCCTGGATTGGGCCGAGGGAGAAGACAGTCAGGATGTAGATTTTGTGTTTGTGCTTCCATTTCGAAAGCTGAACCTGATTAAAGAAACGCAGTACAGTCTTCACCGACTTCTGCTGGACTTCCATCCTGAACTTCAAGGTCTGGATTCGGAAACTTTCGAGAAGTGTAAAGTTTTGTTCATCCTTGACGGTTTTGATCAAAGCACAATCAAACTGATGTTTTCAGAGGAACAGAAAGTTTCTGACGTGAATACGTCCTCTTCAGTTAGTTTGTTGCTATTGAGTCTCATCAGAGGAGATCTGCTTCCTTCAGCTCTCATCTGGATCACCACCAGACTAGCAGCAGCCAATCAGATCCCGCCAAAATACATCAGTCGTGTGACAGAAATACAGGGATTCAATGATGCTCAACAAGAGGAGTATTTCAGAAAGAGAATCAGCGATGAAGATGAAGCCTCCAGAATCATCTCACACATCAGAAGCTCTAGAAGCCTTCACCACCTGTGTCACATCCCCGCCTTCTGCTGCGTCTCAGCCACTGTTCTTCAGAACTTCCTGAAACAAGACGACACTGCGGAAATCCCTCAAACTCTGACTGAAATGTACATCCACTTCCTGCTGATGCAGATCCACACGAGGAAGCAGAAGTTTGAAGAGAACAATCCAGAGAAGGTCCTCCAGTCAAGCAGAGAAGTGATGGTGAAGCTCTCTGAACTGGCTTATAATCAGCTGATGAAGGGGAACGTGATGTTCTATGAAGAGGACCTGAGAGAGAGCGGCATGGATGTCATGGATGCCTCTGTGTGTTCTGTGATCTTCAGAGATGAATCAGTGTTTCCTCAGAGAAGAGTCTTCTGCTTCGTTCATCTGAGCTTTCAGGAGTTTCTAGCGGCTTTCCACAGCCTTTATCATGTAGTGTGGAATGATATACACACAGTATTACTTCCATTTTTGCCCTTTCCTGAGTACAGCGCCACAAACTCCCTAACTCTAGATGTTCTGCTAGACGCTGCAGTCGACGACTCTTTACGGAGTGAAAATGGACGTCTGGATCTTTACCTGCGCTTTCTGTTGGGCGTCTCACTGGAGTCGAATCAGAGACTCTTACAGGATCTACTGACTCACACAGTGAAGAGCCCAGAGACCATCACGAACATCACACAGAAGATTCAAGATAAACTGAAAGCAGATAGAGATCTTTCAAATGATACACGCATCAATCTGTTTCTGTGTCTGCTGGAGATGAAGGATCAGATTCAGTCCAGAGATCTTCTGTGGTTTTTTCAGCCGACTAATCATTACCTGCGTCTCTCTACTTATCACTGTTCAGTCATCGCTTACGTGATTCAGATCTCAGAGGAAGTGCTGGATGAGATTGACCTGTCATATTTCTTCACCACACGAGATGGAACAAACAGACTGATTCCAGCTCTGATCAACAGTAGAAAAACCAAGTGAGTTTTTAATTATGCAGACATTTTAGAACTCTAAAATTGCATTTCAAAATCACTTCAAAAACTTCTTAGCTTGAACAAATGACTATTTTCGTCATTTTAACCTGACTGTGAAAACTGATAGATCATTTATTGTTTTTCCATGTGAACGTTTTTTCTTTTTTCAAATCTTATTTTTTGTACATCTAGTGATGCTAAAATAATAAGTTAGTATCAGTCGGTTTAACTGACAGTGGAAGAACAGAGTGACCTGGTTCACTAGCTTCACCTCTTCAAAAGTTCTCATGCTGCTGATGTGGCTCATCCGGTTGTGGCCGTCGTTCCGATATACACCCGTTCCTTCTCGCCCTGAAGAACCCCATAGCTTAGGCCTTCAGAATACCGACTACAACCTCCCCCGGTCAAGGGCCTCCACGATTTAGTTGTTTTGCTATTCCATGATGCTATTTAAGTGGTGCAAGTGGGTCTTCCTCCCTTATCGGTCGGGGCAGAAATTTGCGTTTGTTGAACTTTGCGTTCAGGATGGTCATTCAGAGAAACATATTGGTTGGCCATGGTCCTCATCTCCAGATGCACATCAACATGCTTGAGCTACTAGCCGTGGTTCTGTCTGAGCTAGCATGTTGCCATTTTGGTGGCTGCTGGGCCTCATGTGCAAAAGTTGTGGACAACAACTACTATTCCTCTCTTAGAGCCTTTCGTGTTGCAAGTAGCTTTTTCTTGCTCGTTTCAATTCCCTGCTTAGATTCTGAGTGATCTACAGCCCTGCCGGAGATGTGTCGGTGCCATCAGGCTGGAGTTAACGCTTCCGAGAAGTCTATGAGTTCTTCTCCACCCTTTGGATTTCTGGCTTCCTGGAGCGTCCAACCGGATCTTCGTCTCTGTGATGTCTCTTTCCTGGTTCTTTCTGAAGATCTGGTGCCACTGCGTCCACCCTGCAGGAGGAGGACACCGCCTGGAACCATCTTCATCAATGACTTTGTTAGGTTGGCATGCCAGAGGAGACTGGTACCAGAGACGGGTTTCCCCTAGGTTTGTTTCCTCTCACCCCGCCAGGGCGCTTTTGTTTTCCTAGCCACTGTTGCAATACTAGTCACTAGTCAAAGAACTAGTCATAGCCATAGTTTTAGCACCGATTTTTTCCTAATTCAGCATTGGGACTTTGAGTCTGGCACAGATAGATCTCTTTGCTTCAGACCAATCAACCCACTGTTCCCTCTGGTTTTCGCTTGCCCACCCATGGACTTGCCATCTGCAGAAGTACCCTTTCTCCCCGTTCTCCCTGTTCCGACTGACAAGTAAGAGAATGTCTTGGTTACCTGCGTAACCTTTGTTTCCTGACTGATAGAAAACAAGATGTCCCTTTTCGTTGCCACTTCAAGGACCAGTAGCTGGGTGTCTGATTGCCCAGTTTCAATCAGTGAGATACTGTGTGTGACGCATTTGCTCCTTTTATAATTCCGGTTCAAAGGTGGACTAATGCAGATTCATGCAGCCATTGGTTTCTGTTCATTGACATTTTTGTAGAGCTAAAGCTAGCGAATCAGGTCATTTGGTATAAATTACACAAGTAACCAAGACGTTTTTATACAGAATTAAACATGAGAATTATTTTATGATACAGTTTTGTGTCTGGTTTTACAGACTTTCCGACCAAATCCTCTCTGATCAACATTGTGAGAGTTTGTCTTCATGTCTTCAATCCCCAAACTCTTCACTGAGAGAACTGGATCTGCAGAAGACTAAGCTACAGGATTCTGGAGTGAAGATCCTGTCTGATGGACTGAAGAGTTCAAACTGTCGTCTGGAGAAACTGAAGTTTGTGATTGTTTGAATATACTTTACTTTACTTTACAGTCATTTGGCAGACGCTTTTATTCAAAGCGCTTTTATCCACCTATAACTTATATAGGTTATATATTTTTACGAATATACCTATAAGAAACGAATATAAGTCGTCTTATTGGTCAGTGCTTGTGTAAAGAGTCCAAGTTCAGAGCATTTGTAAGGCGCTTTTCACAATTTTCTCAAAGTGCACAAAAAAAAATAACAACGACTGAGTTTTGTGTCCCTGAGTAAATCAGGACAAGCAGAAAGTGGCAATTTAGAAATGTGTGAATAATTTTTTTTCAATTGTGTTCAGCTTGCAGTACTGTGATCTGATTGTTCGACACTGTGCGAGTTTGTCTTCATGTCTTCAATCCTCAAACTCTTCACTGAGAGAACTGGACCTGAGTAACAATAAAATTCGAGATTCAGGAGTGAGGATTCTGTCTAAAGGAATGAAGAGTTCAAACTGTCGTCTGGAGAAACTAAGGTCTGGTATTTTTTTTGAACATGAGTCGTTTTACTTGTCAGGGCTTGTGTAAAGTTTTGGATCAGTGGGTGAATCAGGACAATTAACACAATTAAAGAGCAATTTTATTCCTTTTCAAATGATCACCCCATTTTTTTGTTAATTTGGATATCTCCTTATCGACTGTATTTGCTCGCTTATGTGTCGACTTTGCGTATAACTCCCTAATTTCACCCAGGGGACACCCGCTTAAAAGTCGTATGTGGGTGTGTAAACAAATAAGAGCCGTTTCGTTTGTTTTATTTTTTTTTATTGTGTCCTTCCAAAACTTTTTTTTTCAGTGTTAGCTGACTAGCTAATCAACGAATAGCTAACGCTTCCGTGACGGGGGCTTTGTTTGAGCTTCAAAAACTTTTCAACCCTCACAGTAGAACTAGATAAACAAAAAACGTCAAATAAAAAAAAAAAATTAAGTTAGTGTGAGTAAAAGAAACAATTTTTAGATAACAAAAGCTGCCGACTCCTCATTAGCAATGCTTCGCTAACATTAAGCGATAAAACAGAAACATGAAAGGCATCTAACTATGCATTCTAAAAGATCAGTGATACATATACAGAAAATAAAACAGTTATTGTGTGTAACAGGAAGTGTGCGTGTGTGTGACCAATGGACTAGAGTAGGTCAGAGTTCATTTATATTAATCATTAGAATAATAATATATTTTCACGTTTTTCCAGTTTTACCCATCACCACTCATTCATTTTTGAAAGATTTATTTAATTAATCTTGGGAAATGAAGTTCTGACCACAAGAATCGACTTTTTTTCTTTTAATCTATTATTCACATAAAACAATATCAAAATGATACAAATCGCAACTTAGGTTTGTTAAACAATAGTATTTTTGGGAGACCATTAACATAATTGAACCAGAAACGTTAATAATAAAAAAAAAACATTTTTTTTAATTTTGTGCCTGGAAATCCAGGGTGGTGCTTATATCTGCATAAAAATAATTATACAATAAGCAAATTTTAAAAAAGCAATTGTAAAAATGTGGGAATAATCCGTGAATTTCCTTTATTTGTGTTCAGCTTATACAACTGTGAGCTGACTGATGAATGCTGTGAGAGTTTGTCTTCATGTCTTCAATCCTCAAACTCTTCACTGAGAGACCTGAACCTGAAATACAATAATCTACATTCCGGAGTGAAGATTCTGTCTGACGGACTGAAGAGTTCAAACTGTCGTCTGGAGAAACTCAGGTTTAGAATACGGTTTTTATTTTGTTTATTTGTTTATTTTTATTTACATGTAACATGTTGTTTGCTTTTCTTGTTGATACTTTTTTGATATGTTCAGCTTGAAAGCGTGTTCTGTTACTGACGGAGACTGTGAGAGTCTGTCTTCGTGTCTTCAATCCTCAAACTCTTCACTGAGAGACCTGGATCTGAGTGACAATGAAATTCAAGATTCAGGAGTGAAGATTCTGTCTGATGGACTGAAAAGTTCATACTGTCGTCTGGAGAAACTAGGGTAACAAGTCCCGCATCTTTGCTAATTAAAAATTGCAAAAGCATCAGGCTCTATACTGATATGTCTATATAAGTGAGACAAGTCACAAGTTAGGTTTGTTAAATGAAGAAAAATATGTATTTTTAAGAGAAATGTAACTTAATTTAGCCAAGAAATTAATGTTAATAATACATTAATAGGAATTATTACAATAAATGTTTTTTTCTGCCAAGGCGGGGTGCTTATATTTGCGTAAGTGTGATTTGTGTGTTTCTAAACATTTGTTTATTCCGTATTTTCATAAAAGCCTTATTTGTATGCAGTTGTCTCGATAAACCTGGGTAGCAAGAACGAAAATCAAGATAAAATAGTGCAGCTCAAGAGAAAATAGATGCCAGTTGCTTAGCGATATTTTGTTAAAAGAAAGATTTGTTTATTCACAAAGCTTTTTCGAAATGTAGTGCTAACACAGTGTTCCTAAGCTTACGATTTTCACTGTATGACACACTTTACTACTAAACTAATTACTGTATCTAATTAGTTCCATATTCTGTATAATTTGTGGCCACTTTACATCATTGCTGGTTTGCAAATCTGCTTCGCTCAGCTTTTCTCCTACTTTTCTAATGTTAGAGACAATTTAAGACGTGATTTATCATGTTATCTTGGTTATATTATGTATACATAAAGTTATGTTATGTATCTTTAACGTCAGTCAGTGCGTGATTCTGAATGATCAGCTCATTTTTTTGTTTTTGGCTTTCTTTGATGGTCTTATGGATGTTTTTTTTTTAATGTGTTCAGCTTATTCAAGTGTGAGCTGACTGATGGATGCTGTGAGAGTCTGTCTTCATGTCTTCAATTCTCAAACTCGTCACTGAGAGACCTGAACCTGAATTACAATGATTTACATGATTCTGGAGTGAAGATTCTGACTGACGGACTGAAGAGTCCAAACTGTCGTCTGGAGAAACTGAGGTTTAAATTTGATATTTAAGTCATCCATTCATTGTTTTGATTATAAATACAGTATTAGTGTTGGGAATGTTCCTATGAAAAAGTAATTAGTTGCAGTTACTAGTTACTTCTAACAAAAATTAACCGAGTTAGTAATTGAGTTACATCGTTATAAAAGTAACTAATTATCAGGAAACGTTATTATGGCGTAACTGTGACAATTTCTTTTTATTTGTCTAATAACTTGGTTGCTGTCAATATTAAAAATGTTAAATGAATGAAATAGAAACAAAAAAAAACAAATATTACTAAATATTTTATTAAAGCTCTGAACATTAATCTACGCTATTTTAATATTGTTGTAGGACAATGTGAGACACCTATCAAATTTAAAATAGTATTGTAAATATTGTTAGTATAGTGAATAATAAAACACAATATATAACCAATAACTTTTAATATTTACTGCACAGAATACAACTGGCCAACAAATAAGTCTATATATAAATTATTCTTTACAATGTACCAAATTAAATAACAATAACAAAAATGTACACTTTCTATTCCACGTCCATCTCATCGGCTCATCGCTGACTCCTGCTGGGCGAGCGCTTGTGTGTGACCAAAACGTAATACTTCCATGTAAAAGATGGACATTTAATCTAAGCCAATCATCACGTTTTCAGTTTGAGTGTGACCCACAGGTTTTATTAAACAACAGACAGAATCATAGTCCAGAACACAGGCAGGGACACCGTCCAGTCCAAAAGCCACAAGACACAAGAGTAAAGCACAAACACTAAACAATACTTTACAATGTTGTGTGAATGTACAGAGTCTTGCAATTGAGGCCAATTTGAGTAGCTGCAACTGTGGTTACCAATTTGGTTTGTAAAAGTATCGGGGAAGTGGTTTACACAGGCTTCTGGGAAGAGGAGTTATAACCTTCAATGATGGGATTTTGTTGTTTGTTTTTTTACTGTGTTCAGCTTGATCAGCAGTGTTCGTCTGACTGATGAATGCTGTGAGAGTTTGTCTACATTTCTTCAATCCTCAAACTCTTCACTGAGAGACCTGGACCTGAGTAACAATGAAATTCAAGATTCAGGAGTGAAGATTCTGTCTGATGGACTGAAGAGTCCCACCTGTCAGCTGGAGATACTGAGGTTTGTGATTGTTTGATTTGATATTATAAGTTGTCAATGAAAAATGATCAACAGAAAGAAAGGTTAACGCTCAGGTTCTTCATCAGAGTAAAGCTCGGTATAAGTCCAGTAAATGCGTCTGCTAAATGACTGTAAAGTAAAAACCGTGTTTTGTTTTGTAGGTTGGTTTGCCGTAAGATGACAGGCAAAGAACGTGATCTTCTGTCCTCAGCTCTACAATCAAGTCCTTCACGTCTGAGAGAAATAACTGTGTGTGGAACATCCTTAATCAAGCCGATCTCTGTTCTGAAGAAGTGCGGCCAGCATCATGAAGCCGATCATACTAATGCAGATGAATACTGGAGATGTGCTGTGATGTAGGAGAGTTTCAAAAACATCTGCTTCTGTCTGAGGGAACAGAATGAGAAAAGCAGAGAGAAGAGTGTCTTTAATTCAGCTTCACTGTCGGAAACATCTTTTCTTTACTTTACTTTACAGTCATTTAGAAGACGCTTTAATCCAAAGCGACTTACATTTCATTACAATTCAACAAATTCCTGCTTTCCCTGTGAAATCGGCTCATAATGTATGAATAAACAGTCATGGCTGAATTATGTTTGGTGTTCAATGACTTCTCTGACGTCTCTTTCACCTGGACGGCCTTGAAGCGTCTCCAGGTTTTGAGTTTTAGGCCAATTGTGACATTGTGGGTTGAGAGTTTAGGAATCAAAAAATGACCGGAATTTTGTGAACGTAGCTATCTCAGTAGCTCGTAGTAAATGAATCTCTTACAATGAAGAGAAGCAAAAACATTTAGGGCTTTGTGATTACAATCGTAAATCGAATGCGGTACTGAACACCAAACCAAGAGTCAATAAAACAACCAATTTGAGTAATCTAGCGACTCAAGCACTTTCAAGGTCCATGTTCAAGGTTTTCCAGCACCATACAGTTGTGATAAAATGTATATATAAATCTATGCCAAAATCAAACTGAAACATTACCATTTTCCGAGAGAGTTTTCTCTAAATGTAATAAAAATAATAATTGTGTAATTAAACAATTGGTGTGTTAAATGTCTAGACAGAAGGAATCAGGTGGGTTAGGGTTATGCCAACGCAATGCATTTTGGCATTCATCCTAGCCAAATTTCTAGAATCATCAAATTTCATTCTAAAAAAAAAAACAAAAAGCAGCTTGGCATAATAAGTGTTTACCATAATATATGTTTATATGGTTCTTAATTGTTGAACACCCTGTTAATTACCCATCTGTATTTAACTCAACGCCGTATATTTCCATGCACCTGTATATTTCTTTATTTTATATCCTATATTTAATAACTGTAAAGACATACTGGTAGTACCTTGCACAGACCATAAAGTTGAATCTAATCTAATAAGTGGAATCATAGCACCCCCTACTGGAGAATTCACAAGGAATTTTTACAATGTGGTGATACTGCAGTAACGTACAGTTGCATTTCTATCGTGATTTGAGGCGCTCGGTGCAGTGTTTCTTTTTATAGACAAGATAAAAAAAAGCATTTGGAAAGATGTATCAGCTAAACATGTGTTTATTACATTTGTTTACAAATGTTTTGGGCACATTTCCGGTCTAGTTTAGCTCCTGTGTGTAAAGAGTGTGACAGAGCGAGAGTGTATGTGTTAAAAAAGTGCCTACAAGTCAGAGAGTGCGATGAAATAATTGTTTGTGAGAGTAGTGTAAGAGTCAGTGTGCCACCGTGGTGAAATTGCGTCTTACAACAACCGATTAGAACGATTATTTAATTTATTTGCAATTTCAGCTTCAGAGACCATGTCAGGCTGGGCATATGCAAATTTTAAAACAAACTTGTTTATAATAGAAAACATACAACAATCTGTCACATCAAGCTACGAAAATTAAACATTTTCAGGAAAACCGTACATAAAAACATTTAAATGAGCTCAGAAGAGAATACAGTATACAATCAATATATAAATCAACATACATAACAGCACACATCTAAACATTCGCTTAAAAAAAAGTGTGTTTGGGTTACAATTAATATTTGTGATAAACATTTAGATTACCAACAGATTCACATAATCAAAAAAGGTTCTTTCATAATCAAAATCTATTAGTAACCGCAGTCAGACATTCAGTAAAATAATCCGTTGGCATCACATGTTTGTCGTTGCGAAGATTTCAGAGGAATAGAGCTAGTGAACCACATCAGGAAAATCAATCACCCCTTTAGTGTACTAGTGAACTACCATCCACATTATGTTTTGAAGGTAATTTTACTCAAGACACAAAACAAAAACACATTTTTAATTCTAAGCTACAAACGTTAGCAACACCACTTCTACACCCACAACAAAGTTCCTGCAGATAAAGAAGAGAATAAGAACGATAAGAGATCATACACTCGTGCTTATTCATTTATAAATAAATAAGAAAAAAAGTTGTACTTCTTTCTACTCCCTTTCAAACATGTATTGAGGAAATTAACATTATGAACATACTATTATTAATATTATTATTATTTTGTGGCCTTACGATGTTGTTAATACTTGTCATGTACATGTTTGAATAAATAAATAAATAAATAAATACACTCGTGTTTCAGCTGCAACAATGCAGAATGTGCGTTACATCCTCCTGGTTTACCACGATGAGAACCTGGTCATCAGGATGGCGAGCACTGCTGACAGTCTCCTGAGCAGCAGGTACTAGATCTTACTGAGTGGAGATCTTATTACAGTGACCTGTAGACAAATCTAATGTTCAGCGGTCTTTGTGTTACATGAATATTGAGTTTCCTGGGAGATTCTGGACTGGGGGGTGCAGCTGTCACTAGCGCTCAGTGCGTGGCACCAGAAGAAGCAGGTTCACCTGAACATCCACCCTGAGATTCCCCTGCAGCTCTCACACACTCTTGCTGTGACGTCAGTGTCTTCTGGCTTTTCTCTGCAGAACAGATTCCTGGTGGGGAGCCAGCTGAAGTTGGGAGATGTCGGATCATACGGTTCACTATGGTAAGATGCTTGAAACTCATTCTCAACTCGGCTGAAGAAAATGGGTTTTTTCAGAGGAACATCCAAACCCTCCTACATTCAGGCTAAAAAACAACGTCCAAAGCACGTGCAAGTCTCAAACGCACAAGCTCTCAGGGGGCTGCACGACCAAAAACTGACGCCCTTCGTGTGGGGGGCCATCCTCTACAAGGCCTGTTGGCTGAATGTTCAGGTAAGTTGAGGTTGTGTGAGCGTTGTAGTTGAGGAGAAAGATCTGTTGAATTTATTCTCCTGGTTATAACTGGTGGTTCTGATGTCTCCTGCTTTCACTGTGAAGCTCTTTAAGTGAAAATTGATGAATGAGTCATGTGATAACCACATATCATTTACATCTGATTTTCTTTGACTAGCCTACGATGTCAGTTAGAAAAGTTCTTGACCAAGGTTTTTCATCTGCAACGGTCCAGATGACGAGACAGCTTCCTGAGAACACACACAAAGAAACAGTCACACTAAGTTCAGGGTGTCTACAGTTTCTGAAAAGTCAAATTCAAGCAATTTAAGAACTTTCACGATCCATGTTCAAGCTTTTCCAGCACCATACAGATTTGGTAAACAAAGTTGAGTCCTATATTTAAAGGTCTGCCTAAATACAAACAGAATTTTACATTTTGTCATTTTATTTCACATTTAAAGAGATAATTTGCTAAAACAAACAAAAACCAAGCACTTTTGGACAAGTGTCACGGTCGACTGTCAATATTGGTTTGTGTAGTAAATTTAAAACAAATGAACAAAATGCACAAATGACTCGTTCACGAAATAAAAATATGAGTCATACATCGTGTCTTTTTTTCTTAACTGCAAAAAGAGGAACAAAACACTGAAAATAAACAGATTTTTATTATTTTACTGGGTTTTACTTGTTTTTTCCCATAACTTGTGTAATTTTTGCGGTCGTTGGCACAATTGTGCATTCAATGACTCGCGTGGGGAAACTGTTTTAGCTGTTTATTCTTGATTTTAAAAACTATATTGCTTTTTTTCAGGTATGTGTTCAATACGTGTATTTCTGAAACATGAAAATATTCCCTTTTCATCGTGGACACGAATTGCTTTTAATCAATGTCCCTTCTCTATGTCTCTTATAATCGACTTCATTGTCCCATGTTGGGTCTTTTATATTGAGCACTTATCTTTCAATCGGTATAGAGAGAATCCTCCGTCTTATCTAATCTGAGGATCGGTTCAACCTGTCGCAAATATGGACTTCACTTCCCATGTTCCCGTGTTTCTGTTCACGTCTGGTGTGTCATCCTCCCCTGTTATCAGTTCCACCTGTTCTTCATCTGTCTTGTTATTTAAGTCTTCACCCGTGCCTTCGTTCATGGTCAGTCATTAACGTTGCACTTCGTCTGTCCTGCTGTCATCTGTAAGTTTATCGTCCTGTGATCGTCATTAAATGTCCGTTTGATGTCACCTCGATCCCTGGCTCTTCGTCTCGTCACCTTCACCCGTCCCGGATCGTAACACAACCAAGTCAGCTGTTCCAGACTGACAATATCGATTTACTGCAGAATCAGAGCTTGAAGTTTTTAGTGTTACCCCATCACTAGTCCCCACCACCTTTATATGGTTTCCGGTTCTGGGTAATGTCCAAGACTGACCACATATGTCCTTATAGTAACTAAGTATTGAAACAAGATAAACACAATACACAATATTTGTTAAAGAATATTGGAAGAATAAAGGACGCAAGTCCTCAAATGGGGGCAAATCATTTTTAAATGACCTAGAAAAACATAACGACACTGATAATAATCTAGATAATAGTTTTCGACACAGAGTCATTGTATAATGTGGATGCAAAAACTTTTCAAAATTAAATATATACCGTATATTACATGCGTATGAGCATTATGAAGAACATATTTAAAAGAATGTCTCTTCTTATTGCATATTAATTATATACTGTGAATTAAAATATATACTAAATGATTAACGTTTAACATGTTATGCTTCGTTTTCATCCTGGTTACCTTTTTCCTTATATCTGTCAGAACTGCATATGACTCAAAACATTATTAATTTTAATAGTTGTGTTATTAGTGTAAATTAATTATTTTAGTCGATGCTTCAATCTAACGCGTAAGCGACACATCTGCTTACGTCACTATTAGCCAACTCATTTCGAGAAAACGAGAGAATATAACATTAACGCGTGTCAGGAAACACACTCTTAACGAATAAGAAAGAAAAACACAATATATTGTTCTTGAGAAGAATATTCGTAAGAAAAAACAGACAGACAATTGTGGACTCGGTGAATCCGGATCCCGCGTGTGTTTCAGCACAAGAACAAACTTACACTACAATCCGCCCGAAAAACTCCCCGCAGTGTCCAGAAGAGACGCGCGTGACCCGGACAGTCTGCCGGACACACACCGCGAACCTTTACGCGCAGTTTAACATAATTTTACTCCACAATCAGAGGCGTTTCAGGAGATGCGCGCGTAATTAACCACCACCCGCCTGTTATGTGTGTGAATCCCGCAAGATACACGGAATTAACCGGATCGTTCCGATATAAAACTAGAGCGAAGACGTTCAGCTTCGTGTTCGGCTCCTGGTCCGTGTACAATATTGTGATTTGGCGTCACTGTCGCTGAAAAACGAAAAGAAGAAAACACTGTGGCCGGGAAGAGAGTGCGCGCGCGGCGGCGTTTGAGTCTCTCTGGTTCTCACGAGCCGCATAAGAGCCGCAGTGGCGCCGGCGATCAGACTCAGTGTCACCGCTGCGACTGAGAGAGTCAGTGATGGCCGCAGAAACCGCCCCAGCGCAGAAGAAGAAGAGGAGCAGCGCCGCCGCCAAGGCCAAGAAGAAGAGCGGCCCGAGTGTCGGCGAGATCATCGTGAAAGCCGTGAGCGCGTCTAAGGAGCGAAGCGGCGTGTCGCTCGCCGCCCTGAAAAAAGCGCTCGCCGCCAGCGGATACGACGTGGAGAAGAACAACTCCCGCGTCAAGATCGCCGTCAAGAGTCTGGTGAGCAAAGGCACGCTGCTGCAGACCAAGGGAACCGGCGCTTCGGGCTCGTTCAAGCTCAACAAGAAACAGGCGGAGGCGAAGCCCGTGAAGAAACCCGCGGCTCCGAAGGCGAAGAAGCCCGCGGCCAAGAAACCCGCCGCCGCTGCCGCCAAGAAGCCCAAGAGCGCAGCGGCCAAGAAATCACCCAAGAAGGCGAAGAAACCCGCCGCTTCCCCCGCGAAGAAGAAGGCGGCGAAGAGTCCGAAGAAGGTGAAGAAGCCGGTGACCCCGAAGAAAGCGACAAAGAGCCCCAAGAAGACAAAGACCGTGAAGCCGAAAGCCGCGAAGCCCAAAGCGGCCAAACCCAAGAAGGCTGCGCCCAAAAAGAAGTAGATCGTTTCTGTTTCTTCCCCAAAACGGCTCTTTTAAGAGCCACTCACTTCCTTACAAAAGAGTGAATGTGGTTACAGTGTACAATATGAAGCCTTTATGCATTTAATAGATCACTCACACATCTGAAAAGCAACATTTTAGAAGACCGTGATTTACGAAATAATGTTTAACACTTTACTAAAAATACTTTATCATAGAACTGTTCGAT
>MU204446.1:470958-489333 GCA_017309775.1 Paedocypris sp. Pulau Singkep
TATATAAAACTGCAAATTACGCTGACGCACACTTGTTACTTATCCGTCCGTCGTCGTCATGCCTGAACCAGCAAAGTCCGCTCCGAAGAAAGGCTCCAAGAAAGCGGTGACTAAAACCGCCGGTAAAGGAGGGAAGAAACGCAAGAGGTCCAGGAAGGAGAGCTACGCCATCTACGTGTACAAGGTGCTGAAGCAGGTTCATCCCGACACCGGCATCTCGTCTAAAGCGATGGGCATCATGAACTCGTTCGTCAACGACATCTTCGAGCGCATCGCCGGGGAAGCGTCTCGTCTGGCGCATTACAACAAGCGCTCCACCATCAGCTCCAGAGAGATCCAGACCGCCGTGCGCCTCCTGCTGCCCGGAGAACTCGCCAAACACGCAGTGTCCGAGGGAACCAAGGCCGTCACCAAGTACACCAGCTCCAAGTAGATCAGCCGCCCGAAGCTGACGCTCCACAACGGCTCTTTTAAGAGCCACCCACACGATCTACTGAAAGAGTTTCCTGTCTCTTTTCCACCTTAATAACGTCACATCGTGATATTCACGTTTAATATAACTTCCAACTTATCAATTTTTAATTTCTAAACATTACAAATTCATCATCAAAAGTGCTGATAAATCCAAATTTAGATAATTGGAATCACAAATATGACGCTGATAAGTAAATGGTGGATTGTAACTCGATGTGCCGTGAATCAGAAGAGTCGACTCATAGCGAGTCAGAGCGGCTGTTTAACAGAGCTCAACGGAGTTGCAGTCAGAGACTTAGAGCTTTGTTTGCAAAAGAAAGCAAACGATGCAATGGCGTCGCTGCCATCCTATGTATTAAAGTCTTGTGCGGACTAACTTCGAGGGAGTTGTGGAAATTCGCAGTTGCGTTGCGGTCTTTCACACAATCGCGCATTCAACGGAGGAAAACTGAACTCCACTTAACTGGAGTTTTAGCGCCATCTACTGTTGTCTTCGTCTACGTCACTGTGTACGTTCAAATTACATCTGATGTTTTATTCAAACTTACTGTTATGAAGTTGTTTAGCTGTTCACTATTCAACGTCAAACTTACTCAACAACAACAAAAGCTGCCAAACATCTGAAAAGCAGCATTGAAAATTAACGAAAAAGTTTTAAAGAACCGCAATGCTTAATCAATTAATGTATAATGGAGGAAAACTCTATATTATATTATACCTGTATATTACTTGCGTCTTGGTCCTATATCGATCCATTTAATTTACCGTAGTTTTATTTAATTTACATGTTTGGCATTTCAGTTTGACACTATAGTTCCGTAAAAACACTATAATTATTTATATTCACAGCTGTCAAAAGTAGTCACTTTTGTTACTTCATTAGAAGTAGAACTACTAGAGTCAAAAAGTACTTCTGTGAAAGTAAAAGTAAAATGCCCAATATTCTACTAAAGTAAAAGTAGCGTTACTGATACTGATAAAACTACTTTTAAGTATAAAAGTAAAAGTAATGCGAGGACAAAAAATAGCATTATAGAACTATATTGTTCTATTAAATTGTTGTAATTACATTGAAAATTAATGCATTTTATTACAAAGCTTCTGTGCTGGCTACAAATTACAAATCTGCGTGGCCTCAAGACACTAAATCACACAGGAGGTTGATAAATCTGTAAAAACTTGTAACAAAATTGATTATTTTCAAATACGTACATGTTATGAAATAATGACCTAAATTTGAACTCTTATGTTTGAAAATCTAGCTTCCACATTACATTATATCTCCGTTATATCTAGTATAAGATAAATAATATCTCTCAAAGTCTCACAAAGATACTAACTGAAATGTTTATCAGTGTTCACGTGAGCTTTTGTGCGCTTTGAGACAGTTTAAACTGTGAAAACCGCCTTACAAATACACACGGTCACTGCGTCTCACACATGTCCAACATTCGTTTGCCGTTTTACCCGCATTTTCGCGTCTGTTCTAACGGTGTTTGTGTGTGTGCGCGCGCGCGCGGCGCCGTTTTTGCTCTAACCGTGTTGACACTAATCAAATCCATAAAGCCGCCTCAGGTGCGCAGGTGTGACGATGGACCTTACGAAAACCAATAGGGCGTCGGAATGATACGTGTTTATACGTCTCATCCAACCACAATCATTTACCCGCGTGATTTGTCCGGATGTTTTTTTTTTTAACATTGATTCAACACGGAAATAAAACTATCCGGTAACGCGGCTGGTTTTGAAAAAGTAACGGATAGAAAGTACCGATATTTGCTTTAAAAAATAAGAAGTAGAAGTAGAAAGTAAGCGGAAAAATTAATACTCTAGAAAAGTAAAAGTAAGCCAAATGTCTACTTTCGTTAGGTAACGAAGTAGTACTACTTCGTTACTTGACACCTCTGTTTATATTTCAAAAAGTGTGTTCAATACGTATTTCTGAAACATGGCCCACTTGAGCTATTCATATTAGAAACAAGACTGTAGTGGAGCAGATCGATCACAAAAACTCAAGTTTCTTTTTAATCTTCACTTACAGCCTAGTGATGTGTCGTTCGTGAACGATTCTTTCATGTGACGCGGAATGAACGGGTCTTCTCAGTGAACGATTCGTGAACGATAGTAGCGAGCAGCCGCACTCAGTATGTTCGTGAATCGTTCAAACGGATCACTCGGTCTCCGTTCATTTGATTCACTTGTGACGTGAGCGCCGAGCTGCGCGCATGCTCTGTAGCGAGCAGCAGCACTAAGTACGTTCGTAATTCGTTCAGAACAGACCACTCGTGTCTCGTTCAACGCTCATTTGATTCACTTCTTGTGACGTGAGCGCCGAGCTGCGCGCATGAATGATGTCTGATATCTGGCATTAATTTATCTATTCATTATCGTTTATCTGTCACCTGACATTCGACACACATTATTTATTAATAAAATCATTACTGAATTTGGAGTCTTTTGATTCTTGTAGATGTGTGTTACTATGCGTATTATTATGTAACGTGTGACAAAAAATATAATTTTTTATAAAAAGGTAAATAAAGGAAATTTTCATTAACATGTTAAATGTGTGTTATTACATGTACTGTGTGCACATTAAAGCAGTGCATCCAACAGTGCAGTTAGCACAAGTAAGTGTGCACAAGGAGGATGGGGCCAGTGCAACAGCTGCAAGTATCACCACCAGCAGCACTTCATCTGGACTTTCTGGACTACCAGCAGCACTTCATCTGGAGTTTCTGGACTACCAGCAACACCCACCTGCAGCACTTCATCTGAACTTTCTGGACTACCAGCAACACCCACCAGCAGCACTTCATCTGGACCTTCCGGACTACCAACAGCACTTCATCTGGACCTTCTGGACTACCAGCAGCACCCACCTGCAGCACTTCATCTGAACTTTCTAGACTACCAGCAGCACCCACCTGCAGCACTTCATCTGGACTTTCTGGACTACCAGCAGCACCCACCTGCAGCACTTCATCTGGACTTTCTGGACTACCAGCAGCACTTCATCTGGACTTTCTGGACTACCAGCAGCACCAGCCCAGCAGTAGTAAGGCAAAGGAGGTCACAGCAAACACTTATGGGCACATATATTACAAGGCCGATGAAAAAACTTTTGCTTCAGAATAAACAAACTGGAAGAGGCACTTGTTAAAATGGTAGCTTCAGACTTCCAACCGTTTTCTATTGTGGGAGACAAAGGCTTTAAAGAATTTTCAAAGACCCTGGACCCGTCATACACTCTGCCTAGCAGGAAAACTCTATCTCAAGCTCTACTGCCTAACACTTATGGAAAGCTAAGAGCTGAGGTGTTTTGAAAAAATCAAGAATGCTTCTGCCGTTTGCCTCACTACAGACCGCTGGACATCTGTAGCGACCGCAAGCTATATGTCTGTGACCTGCCACTACATTGAGGATTTAAAAATGGCATCCCAATCTCTTAGACTGCTTTGTCCTAACAGACAGGCACACTTGTGTTTCCGAGGGTTGCAACGGAATGGAACCTCAGTGACAAGCTGTCACTGCCTGTGTCACGGACAATGCCAGCAACATGGTGGGAGTTCTTAAAGATCACCTACACTGGAATCACATACCTTGCTTCACTCATGTTTTGAATCTCATTGTGAGAGCTTCACTTTAAGGTTCAGAGCAATATTATCAAAATAAAGGCAGTGGTGGAATACTTCCACAGAAGCACGGTTGCTTCTGACAGACTGAAGGACATACAGCAGCAGGTGGGTCAGGAGCAACTGCGACTGAAGCAGGATGTGGCTACAAGGTGGAATTCGACATATTACATGTTGAAAAGGATCTTGGAGGTCAAAGAGCCAGTCATTTCCACCCTGGCACTTACAAATGCACCGCTGTCCACACTCTCCACAGAAGAATGGGAAATTGTCCAGAAAACAGTGGACATTATGAAACCTTCTGAGGAGGTCACTGTCGAAGTGAGCGCTGAGAGGTATGTGATTAAAGTGATTCATGTTTATGTAATTTAGGAATCCCTTTATTGAACAAATCAGTGTACACAACATGAATTAGACTCCTCTCTAACTTTGTAAATGTACATGACGTATATGTATATACTAAATTAATGCAAATCATAAGCACAAATATATATATATAATTATTAAATACCCTGACACGGGGCGACTGTCACTCGGACAGTGCTGGAGGGAAGGACCCACGTGCACAGCACAGAACCACAGGGGAGCACTCAAGGGGTTAATGGTTGCAACAGGAGTTTATTCCAAAGGCGTGGTCGAACGGGCAAGGTCATACACGGGAAATGCAACATGGCAAAAACGCTGGGCAAAACGGGGAATCAGGCAAAAACAAAGCATGAGGTCAAAACCGGCAAGACTAGAGATAGTAAAAACAAAGGCAAGACTAGATAGCAAAACAAGGCAAGACTAGAACAAAAAACGGCTAGAGTGACTGGGATTACACGTCTGACAAACTGGCACAGAACAGAGCATGACACAGGAAATAAATACATGACTAGTGATTAACCAAAATACACACAGCTGACACTAAGACAAGGACACAACGTGATGAAACGACATGACAGGAGTGATTAATGAACAAACGAGTAACAGCTGGGAACAAGACAATGAACTGAAACTACTTACAAAAGACACTAAGTGATAAACACAAGGCACCTGGGGACGCAACGCAATCGGGGAAGCACGAGGAGATGACAGTGCAAACAATATCACGAGACAGCTGATAACAAAAACCTAAACAATATGAACCAGGATGTAAACAAAACAACGTGACGTCTAACAGAGAGGGAGTGACACGATTTCAAAATAAAGACAAACTAAAAGTCCCCAAAAAACAACAAACACTCCAGAGTTTGTGACAGAACCCCTCCGTCAAGGGGCGGATTCCAAACGCCCCAAAAAAAGTTCAGGGCGAGTTGGCTGTTGCTCCGAAGTGCGGCCGAGTGGGCTGCAGCACGGGTCTGGCGGACGGCCGGTAGGGCCGCAGCAAGAGTCCGGCGGGCGCCCTTTTACCGCCAGCAAGAGTTCGGGTGGACGGCCGGGCGGGCCGCCGAGAAGGTCCGGTAGGCGGCCGGGCGAGCCGCAGCAACGTTCAGGTGGGCGGCCGGGCGGGCCGCAGCCTATTGGGCGGTCTTTCACCGCCAGCAAGAGTTCAGGTGGGCGGCCTGGTGGGCCACTGCAGAGGTCTGGACAGCGGCCGGGCGGGCCGCTGCAAGGTGGGCGGTCTTTCACCGCCAGCAGGATTTCAGGTGGGCAACCTGGTGGGCCGCTGCAGGGGTCTGGAGACCGGCCTGGCAGGCCGCTGCAAGGTGGGCGGTCTCTCGTCACCAGCAGGGGTACAGGTGGGCGATCGGGCGTGCCGCAGTAAGGATCCGGTGGGCGGTCTTTCACCGCTGGCAAGAGGTCAAGGCATAGGCGGCACTCCGTTGTCGACAGTAGTCCCCGTGGAGGGTGGTCTTCTGCCACCGACAAGGGTTCTTGGAGAGGACGGCCTCCAGCTGTAGTCGACGGTGTGGATGGACTATCTGACTTATGGAACAGCAGGGACGTCCATCGCAGACACAGACTCAGACGCGTTTGGAGTCGACACAGGGCCATGAACATACACAATAGCCACAGGACCAGAAGCGCCTGTAGCCAACCCTGGCTTGGTCAAGCAGTGGTGTTGCTTGGCTGGCGTAGGGCATCTCGGTCAGACTGAGGCTCGACGTCGGCTGGACGAGACAGGACGAGAGACAGGACTGGACGAGAGACAGGACTGGACGAGAGACAGGACTGGACGAGAGACGACGAGAGACAGGACTGGACGAGAGACGACGAGAGACAGGACTGGACGAGAGACGACGAGAGACAGGACTGGACGAGACAGGAGGAGAGACAGGAGGAGACAGGACTGGACGAGACAGGATAAGAGACAGGACTGGACGAGACAGGAGGAGAGACAGGACTGGACGAGACAGGAGGAGAGACAGGACTGGACGAGACAGGAGGAGAGACAGGACTGGACGAGACAGGAGGAGAGACAGGACTGGACGAGACAGGAGGAGAGACAGGACTGGACGAGACGTGACATGCAGGACGAAGAAAACGCAGACGCGGGGACGGAGGACAGAACAGAGACATAGCTAGTGAGCGGAAAGAAAGTGAGCGAGACGACAGTGAGTGGAAACGGCGAGAGCGCCGAGGTCGAGGGGTGAAAAGCAGAGAAGCACAACATACCGGAGAAGCATGACGTGCAGAGGAATCAGGAGACACATGAGACGCAGGACATAAGAAGCGGGGGGCACACGCGAGACTGAGGGAGCACAATACATGGAGCGAACAGGAGATGGAGAGCGCATGGCGCACACAGAGGGTACATGAGGGACAGAAGATGCAGAACGTACAGTAGGACCACAGGACACATGAGACACAGAGCGTACAGGAGGAGCGCAACATGCAGGAGAAACAGAAAAGGCAGAAATTAGAGCATAGCACGGGGAAGACACAGAACTAGAAACCATTGAACGCACATTAGACACAGCAGGAGAGAAAACAGAAAATGGCTGACTCTTGGTCGGAGCGGGAGAGCATGATCTGCAGGTGCGAACCCGCTCCGGCATCCGATAGTCTGACTGCACGTTAGAAAATACAGAGTGCCACAACTCAAAAATGGCAGTCACTGGAGATCCGGCAGGTAATCGGAAGAACTCACAGGGGCACAGGGTCTCGAGTTGCTGCCATACCTCATTTGAGTGGACGTGACGAGTCGCTGGACAGTACTCAAGCACGGCGTCCAGTTCCTCTTCAAAAAAAGTGCACCGCTCATGCGCCGATGCCGTAGCCAGTGTGGAGAACAACTCCATAGCATCTGCGCCGGCTGGGTCCATTGTTGGCCAGTTTGTGCTGACACGGGGCGACTGTCACTCGGACAGAGCTGGAGGGAAGGACCCACGTGCACAGCACAAAACCACAGGGGAGCACTCAAGGGGTTAATGGTTGCCACAGGGGTTTATTCCAAAGGCGTGGTCGAACGGGCAAGGTCATACACGGGAAATCCAACATGGCAAAAACGCTGGGCAAAACGGGGAATCAGGAAAACAAAGCATGAGGTCAAAACCGGCAAGACTAGAGATAGTAAAAACAAAGGCAAGACTAGATAGCAAAACAAGGCAAGACTAGAAAAAAAACGGCTAGAGTGACAGGGATTACACGTCTGACAAACTGGCACAGAACAGAGCATGACACAGGAAATAAATACATGACTAGTGATTAACCAAAATACACACAGCTGACACTAAGACAAGGACACAACGCGATGTGATTTAACGTGATTAAAGAATGAAATGACATGAAGAGGAGTGATTAATGAACAAACGAGAAACAGCTGGGAACAAGACAATGAACTGAAACTACTTACAAAAGACACTAAGTGATAAACACAAGGCACCTGGGGACACTTAACGCGATGGGGAAGCAAGAGGAGATGACAGAGCAAACAATATCATGAGACAGCTGATAACAAAAACCTAAACAATAACACGAACCAGGATGTAAACAAAACAACGTGACGTCTAACAGAGAGGGAGTGACACGATATCAAAATAAAGACAAACTGCAAGTCCCCAAAAAACAACAAACACTCCAGAGTTCGTGACATACCCTAACCCTAAATGTTTCATATAAGTTATAACTGCTTTTGAGAACATTTAAATAATTGAACTCTTTCTGTAAGTTTGTGATGGCCTCTAAGGTGAGGGTCAAAAGATTGTTGCCCACCATCAACGAAATCCAGCAAAATATGAACCAGTTCAAAATCTGGTGAACAGCCTGATGGCAGAAATGCAGAAGCGGTGCAGTAAGGTGGAGCAGACCATTTATGCTGATGTATGGTAGAGAGGCAGTGTTTCCTTCAGAAGTTCCTGTGGACATCGCGGTAAGTCATTTAAGCCTCATTCTACACCTAATTGTTTGGAACTGCAGATTTCCAACATTGCTCTTCAGCAAGAGTCTGCTTACACAGAATATGTTCTGGATAAGAGCAAGGTGGTGGAGGCTCGAAAGAAGGCGGTGGACGAAAGTGTCAAAAAGTCGCAGGACAAACAGAAACAAGCCTATGCTAAAAAGGTGCAAAAAACGTATCGGCACCTGACATATGGTGTGGGCGATGAGGTTCTGCTTCTAAATATCAGAAAGCGTGGGCGGAAAGGAGGGAGGATGGAACCAGATTTCTCTGGTCCATACACAATACGATTTTTGTGTGGCAAGTTGACAAAGCTGCATAACAAGGAGGGGTAAGTGCTTAAAACAAAATATAGTATTAAGCATTTAAAGCCATATAGGAGAAGCATGGAGGAGGAAACTTCTGCAACACTCTCAGAACATTCTGCTCCAAGTCTACTGTCCAGTACAACCCCTCAGAGGCCAAGTATTATCATGTCTGCACCAAAAAGTTCACAGAAAGCTGAAGACATCAAACAGCAAAAAGCAGTGGCAGCCATTAACCCTGTATGCCCACTGCCAGAAAAATTCAAGAAAAGCTGTGAAGAAGAAGGTGTCGTATTCAGAGTTGTACTCCTGACCTGTTGGTCATTTCATCTTACAAATTTGCCTAGTTCTCCAGTTCATTATTTGAACAAGATGATTTGGCAAGTCCTCTTGCAGTTCTACACAAGTTAGAAACAGGGAGTTGGAAAAAATAAGGGGTACGATTGGATAGAACCAATTGTCTGTGTGCACATTTTAAGTTGTGCTGTATGACTTTCACAAACTGGGTCGTGTTTTCAAATTTGAACATAAAATTGTTGAACTTTTTAGTTTGATGTAACTATATTTAATGGCATGTTTTTTTGAAAATACTAAGTCTTTTAAATGTCCCTTTAGTGCTATAGCTGTGGGCTTCAAAGGACCACGGTCGAAGCAGTTGTGGGGCCATACAAACTGTTTGACGTTTTTTTCCGGACTCTGCAAGAGACGGAGTGGCTGACAGAAGTAAGCATCAAATAAGCCTACTGGGGATTTAAGGTACAACAAGGTTGTTTAACATGTTCTCTTCACAGGTCATTGACGCACACTTGCACCACCACCTTGCAAAAAAACAAAAGACAAGTTAAATTTGTACTTTGTGCAGAACTTGAACTGATACGTTTAACAAATCTTAGAATTTTGTGTTTTATGTTTAACTGTCTGTAGCTGTTTCAAATGCATTATTTTCTGGACTTTTTGGGTGTCTTCTTAAAGTAATTTCGTAATACAGACAAGGATAATAATAACAGTGCTGTCAAAAATGAATCACTTACTTCGCCGAATCCAGTGTATGAAAAAAATGAAACTGATGGTGATGGCAAGGGCTGTTCTACAAGTGTAAGGACATTTACCTCCTCGTGGGGCCTGATGTATTTTGAAAATGTTATTATTGTATTTTTACAGATAGCTTTTGCCTTTAACTTTATTTTAAAGTACTGTTCTCAAAGGTTTTAGTACCATTTTCCCTTGACAGGGACAATGACGCCATCCCAGGTTTAGGCAATGTCCTCAAGGATGCCATCCTAAGTTGAGGCAAGGTCATCATAGACATCATCCCAGGTTGAGGCGAGGTCATTAAGGACGACAACCCAGAATGAGGAGAGGTCATCAACAATGCAATCCCGTGATGTTTTTAATTTTGAAGTTGGAGCTCACCCCAGCTATAGAACAGCTATTTTCTTATATAGTCTTACATTTATATGTCAGAGAACCGAGGGTGTGTGTTGGAACCACGTGCACAGACAGGAGATGGAGCAGTAGTTATAAGTCCACAAGGCTTTAATCAGGGTCAGCAACGATAGATCAAAACAAGGTCCAAATCGGCAAGCAGTCACAGTGGTAAAAAACGTGGGCAGGATCGAGAACGGGACAAGACACGAGACGAGACTTGGCTAGAAAACAACAACAAGACTATGACGAGAAAATAACAAACCTGACTAGACTAGAAATAAGGATGGATGACTCGTACAAGACGCAGACGATCTGGCAACGAAACGCGGAGTGAAACGAACTTAAATGCATTGGATGATGAACTAATAATTACAAAACACAGAACACCTGATCACAACATAACGCGGAACGAGCCAAGATGGAAAGAGTCAAAATAAAAGTCAAAGACATCACACGGTGTGATCCGTGACATTATATACATGTATGTAAATCACTTTTGTATCACGTTTATAAAATATATTATACTTTTGTACATTTTACTTGCATTATAATAATAAATAATAATAATTGAACCTTTATTAGTCCCTCAGTGGGGAAATTTTTTCTCTGCATTTAACCCATCCGATCAGACACGAACTCTGAGCAGTGGGCAGCCACACAGTGGGGCGCCCGGGGGGCATGTGGGGTTCAGTGTCTTGCCCAAGGACACTTAGTCGTAGAACTAGTCGTAGGGGGGATTCGAACCCGCGACCTTTTGGACACCAGTCCAAGTCCTCTACCACTGTACCACAACTCCCTACTAATTGAATTACATTGAATGCTACCATTTTCACTGCAACATTAATAGGAGCCTAGCTCAAGTACCACAAACACCAAACAGAGGCTGATGTGGACTATTGGATTGGGGAAATCCTGAAGCACCAACCTAGAAAGAAAGGAGGGTCCAAAATACAAGGTCAACAAGACCCCAAAAAGTGCATTTTCTCTGATTTCACTGATTTTTCCGTATTCCTAAATTTTCTCCGTATTTACTGATACAGTATTAATGGTGAACTTGATCCTTGTACTTCCAGGCAAAAGAGAGTGAAGACGGATGTCCTACTAAGGGGAAAGAGCCTTGAGGTTGCCTGACATGTCAGCACCAGCAGCAGCTCAGAATATGATGCTGAGTGATAAAAGTTATGACTCTTTGTGGACTCAAACACTTGTATACAACACTCAAAGTGAATAAATGTTTGTTGTCTTTAGAATTGTGACAGGAGTTTGTTCCAATCAGGATGAAAAAAAGGGTTGGATTGGGTTGGTTAACCTGGAAACATTGCAGAAAAGTTCCTGTTGGGTTATTGTAGAACGTTGGGTACAATGTTGCAGAAACGTTTTAGGAAGTCTACACAATTCCGTTGTGACAACGTTCATAACCTACATACACAACCACAACCTAACACGTTGTGACCACGTGGGGAAAACATTTTTTTTGTTAGCTGGGACTCTTGTAACCCATAGATTTATGTAAACCCATAGATTAGAGAGGTCCACACAAGGAATTTGCAGATTTAATTGATAAGCAACTTGCAGTAGCCCTATTTAAGTTGGAGTATTTCACCCATGTGCGAGTACAGCTATTAATGAATTTGAGCTAGAACTTATAACTTTCTCAATCCCGTTATCTAAATCTATAATTAGTGATATTCTTCAGTGTCACAATGTCCAAATTGATCAATCTGTAGGTGCAGAAATCGCCTCAGCAGTTTGCTCATCTAACCTGATTTCAAAGGCAATTGGCAAAGGTAATCCTCTTAGCAGAAAGACAGTGTGGCCTTAGTTCCAACGTTAAGCTTGAGTTTATGGATCCACTATTTGGAAATGAGAACCTCACCTCAATGGATGAAGTCCAAGATAGACGATAGATGTTTACTTGTTGTTTTTGTCCAGGGAGTTAGGGAAGTTCTTTGTATCATTTGATTTCCGGGTCGGAGTTTCAGGGTATTTAGCTTGGGGGAAAATCACTGTTTAGTTGTTTTACTTATTTGTACTTTTGGTCTCTCACCTCCTGTTTGACACAAACTTGGTATTAAAATATCATATCCTTTACGGCGGATTTCGTTTTTATTTTTTAATTTCAAGTTACTCCTCAAAGCCCTAGACAGCCAGGGGCGTAACAGCCATCAACCTCTTGATAAGTCCTTATCGAAATCTAGTGGAGGTGTTGTTACAGACATATTGCCATTGCCAGATTCTTGGTCCTCTAGTCCTGGTCTTCGATCTTCCCTGTCCCTCAGTTTAGTTATAATGCTGAACTAAAACTAGAGCGAGGTAATGCAGCTGACAGAGAAACGGGTACGTTTCTTATTGAAGATTCTAAACTAAAGTCAAACATTCTCGATGGTTTGGTACAAGAAATAGTCAGTTGTAAGGTTTATGTCACTGATAAAAAGATTAACACTGTTGGCGAGACCTGCTGAGCCAATGTTGATGTGCACTCTCTCATTAGTGGCTGCACAGCTGTTGTAAAGAGGCCCATGAGAGCTGCTTAGATTGGAGTCACCTGCCACTAATCAGACTCAGTCCATTTAAGGACTTTAGTCAAATTCTCCAACAGTAAAGTGAACGACTCATTTCAAGTCATTTGCGCCGCAATAGTGGGCGCACGCCAAAACAATATATACAAAAGACAACATGGTTTACCTCAGCGAACAAATAATACATAATTTGCCACAAAACTATTCAAATCAGGTGAAAACCTAGCAAAGCTTGATCTAAAACCTGCATCTGCCCCGTCATCCTTGTTTTGAAATAGATGTGACCAAAATGAATGAATGATCCGTTGATCATTCGAATCGTCTACGTACTGGACTGCGTGACAGGTGAACAAAATGATCAGTTTCAACGAATCACGAACGTACTACAGTAATGCTTCTTGATAGTGTCGTTCTCGTTCACTCAGGGAACTCGTTCATTCAGAGTCATTTGAAAGATTTGTTCATTTTGAACGACTTGTTCACAAGCAACACATCACTACTACGGCTGTCCAGGATTGTTACCTTTGTGTTCTGATCCTTGCCTGTGATTCCCTCTCTGATCTTGTTGCTTATGCTTAACAGTGTGTTGCTCTGAGGACAACACCAGCGGCGGTGCAGTTGGAGATGGGAGAAATGCCATTGGACTCGAAGATAAGACAATTAACGGCAAACAACTGGATGGGATTGAAGAGACAGCCGGAAACACAGCCCACCCCAGCTTTCTTACGCATTTTGTGATGATGAACTGGACAAGTTTACATGCAAAACCCACCAACCTGGTTTCACAAATGTGTGCTACAATGCCTTTGCGCCACTTTCTCACGTCCAATTCGGGATTTACCAAATCTTCCTCATCAGGTCACCTACTATCGTATACCTGGGGATTGCCATGCACAAGATCACAGGCATGGATGACGACAACTATATAGGCAGAAGACTCGGAAGCGCGAGCTGATGATCAGGCACAGAACCAACCATGACTCAAGACGTTGATAAAGACAACAAATATTCCAAGAAACCCAAAGTAAAAGCACAATGGCCTTCGTCAAACCCACAACAACATCTGGCTTAGAAAATGAACGGCAACAGAAATACGTACAGCAAACGTCACTCTCACCAACACACATTTTCACTGCACACTTGACACGTGTTTTTCTAGTGTGTGTTAGACTTATAATGAATGTCCAGTTGCTTTCAAATTTCAAATTGATCCAGAGAAAAAGTAAAACGTGTTTTGCAATGTCGTATTTGGTTTGATCTGTCAGAGAGTCTGGCTGAACTGTTCCACAATATCTTTTTCTAACTTTGTTCTGTTCATGTATTTTGACAATATACTATTAGTGTTGATTTTGAATTAGTCTTGCAATCTTGCAGTTTTACACTGGGTCATTTATTCCCCTTATGATTTGTTTAGTTTATTCATCTAAACATCGAGACAGAACAAGACTGACAGAACACAGTGAAAGCCTCGATATTGACCCTCCGTATCACTTTGATTTAAACCAGTTGTGCTAGTCAGCACAAAATGCAAAGATAAAACTGATTTTAGCATTTTTGACTTGCTTTGAACTTCACCTTGCGAATCTAAAAAGAAATATTTTGTCTATGCAACTTAAAAAGAGAACATTTTGTATTTGAGCATCAGCGCACTCATCTGTTATTGGGTTAGTGATCAATTTGCCTTTTTTACTGTATTGGTCTTCACGGACGCTAAGTGTTTTTAACCATTGTGCCGCAGAATGCACGTCAAGTCAACAAAAATGCTCCAGCTGGGTCGACTTGATGTCACTGTCAAGGGTGGCAAACGTGGAAGGCCCACTACCAATGCAGATCCTCCTAATAAAGACATCAAGAGGCCACGAAAAGGGGAACTCAACTTCCTGCCTGATAATCCTGAGGGGTTTGATGATCACGACCTAGAAGCAGCTCGTGAAAATCTAGTCAATGAAATGATGAAGACAAAACCAGATTTATCCTTTGTTAAGAAACAGATGCATGTGACATTTGCACTTCGGAGAAAAGAAATTGTCAAAGACAAGCCAGAAATGTTCTTCGATGGCCAGCTCTCTTCACAGAATTCCAGGTTGGTATGTTGTATTTGCAAACTGCCTTTGTTCCAATTATTATGCTAAAATTAACGTTTAGTTGAATATTGGTGTTTGTGACTTTTGCTGGATTTTTTAAAGAAATGGATAGGAGTGAGGTGACTGCCAACAAGGAAATGTGAGATGTCAAGTGAGATATATCTCTATGTGATACATTGCTGGACTTTGACAGACTAGCAAAAGACAACTGGAGGCAAAGTCAATTTTAAAAAGATTTGGCGTATCTTATATAGTGTGCTATATCTTGTTTTAGGTTTGTAAGGAGTTCAACAGAGTGGTGGGGAAAAATCTACGTGAGGACTTCTTTGATGCCCTTGATCGTTTCTCTCCAAGTATGATGGTCCTCTTCAGAAAAAAGAAAGGTCTACCGGACAAGTTTTAGCTGGGCTTTTACATGAGTCAGATAAGGTGGGTCGGTATCTCTACTCCTATTTTTTCTTTTGCCTTTGCCTTTTATCTCTGTTTTTTTATCCATCTCGTTTTTACAAGTTCCATCATGTTTTCTCTGTTCTCTCCACAATCAAAAAATGCTTTTCCTCTTGTCTTTAATGCCTGATTTATTCTGTATACTCTGTATATAAAAGTTTGCATTTGCTGTATATAAAGACATATACAGTAATCTTCTTCTAGGCTACCAAATAGTAAGGCAATGTAATTACATATGTCCTGTCGTATTATAATAACATTTGTCAGACAGTAAGATTTATTTATATATTATGTCTCTGTCCTTTTTTCCCCTACTTTTTTTGTGTACTTTTTTGTGTGTATTTGCAAGTGATTTGATGATGTGTGCTTAAATTCTTATTTGTCCGTGCTTGTCAGACTACGGACCCAACCTACATCAGAGGTCTTTGCTTAAGAGGACTGCCAGTCATTTTGGGGGATGATCCTTTTGCGTTCTTCAAGACCTGCACTGTAAGACACTTACAGTTTTGTGTACATGTGATGGTGATCATTTATCAACCCTTTCTTTACATGTATCAAACTTTCTCTTTCAGGACATAAGTGACAAGGACAAATACAAAGCAACACCAGTGGGGATCCTCTGTATTGGTCCTGATTTGAACCCATCAAGAGTAGGCATCATCTTGGAAGGGAGTGTGGTGATGGATGGCCTGGCCAACCTGCCGCAAGCGTTCTACATCCTCTTTGGACTGACATATGCCTTGCACCTAGACTACCCAAAATACCTGAAGAACACTTTCAGTTTTGTTCAGCAGGTCATTCTGAAGCTGGGTAGAAGTGAGCTGACACCCAAAATTCAAACTTTGACGAATCAGCTTGGTTTAAATTAGGTTTCTAATCACTACATACATGGTTAATATGTTGGTTCTTCCTTAGTGATTTTGCTATTTTAAATGGCAATCTGTTTGGCACTTTTCCATGGAATGTTGTTGTATATGTTGTAATCTGCTTGACAGCTGTGGAAGGTACTTTTGTTATTTTATTTAAAACAAGTAACACTTGGAAGTGTGAGTGAGTGAGTGAGTGAGTGGGAGGGAGGGATCCAGCCTGCCTGTCTTCTGTCAAGTTTTGTGATATTTCACTTTAAACTGAATAACTGTTTGGCACTTTTGTATGGAATTTTGTTGTATGTTGTAATCTAAAGACAACATAATCTGAAGAAAAACCTGTAGAAGGTACTTTTGTTATTTTATTCAAATCGAGTAAGGTAACTGGGAAAAATGTTTTTGTGTGTCAGGTTTTGTGATATTTCAATTTAAAGTAAAAAATTGTTGTATGTTTGAATATTTTGAATGTTTGAAAAGAAGTTGGAATGTTGTAAGCTAGTTAACAGCATTAATATGTATATTTGTTATTTTAATTAAAGTAAAACATGGTTAAACATGTTTTTTTGGCAAACTGTTTGGCACTGTTGGAACTTTTATTTTATTCAAATTGAGTAACACATGGATAGTTTTTTTTTCTTATTACAGCATTAGAATGTCACCTTCTTAATTTTATTCAAATTCAGTAACACTTGTATTATGCAATTTTTATTTATTTGTGAGCATATATCAAGTGAACTGTACTTGATAGAGTAGTTGGTATTAGAAATAATTTTAAGTTTAATAAACTTGGACACTAGTGTACTGGACATAACATTGTTAGTAGAGTAAACTTGTGAATGAGTTTGACGCTACAAATAATTTAAACTTGAATAAACTTTACATTTAGTGTATTGAACTTAAAAAATTTTAGTCTACCAATTTTTAAGTTGAATCTACTCATTTTTTTAAGGCAACCTGTTTACACAAATTTTTTAAGTAAACTCAACATAGCCGGGCTTACAGTGTAAACAGTGTGTAAAATAAGTCTTCAAATCAAACTTAACTCAAAATAAGAATTAGGTAAAACCTTCATCAGTCAGTTCTGATGCACACGTCTCGTTCTCTAACACAAGTGACACACTTCTTCAGGAATCTTGAGCTGGGGCTTTCTCACACAACTACACAAAATATAGTGGAGTATATTATCTCACACACAACTACTGGATGAAATCTCCAACCTCTCCACTGATGACTGTGAGGGTCCGTCCTCTGGTATATAAATTATAAACGTGTGTCGTTCATACATGGATGTAGCAAACACTTTAGTTGTGTGTGTGTGTAACTTATGATAAAATAGGTACATGTGTCCACAAGGGCTGTTCGATGTGGACGTGAAAGTCACTACAATTGTTTCAATAACTGTGCTCCCACTCTGCCCAATGGAATTTTATTACTAAATATATATATATATATATATATATATATATATATATTGTTTTCCCTGTCACCACTGTTTTTTGTTCCCAACTTGTCACTTCCGGTACAGACACTAAGACCCTACGTGTAAGATCCCTACACTTATTTTACACAGCACACACAATAACCAGCAAACACTTAAACATTTGCAAAAAAAAAAAAAGTGTGAGTTATAGTGAATGGTTAGGTTGTACCACATGTATGTGACAAATAAAATTTGAATATGAAAAACAAAGTGGTGTGTGGATATGGACCATCATACCCGAATGATATAAAGAGCCTCATTTTCTAAGCATCTGTTGTGTCACAGAGAGCGATGGATGAACAGAGCAACACAAACAATTAGTAACAGCAAGATGGCACGTTTCTGATGACAATGAAATAACTTGCTACCATCACAAGTTTGACGTGTGAACAGACAGACACCAACATCCTTGAAAATCTCGGTAATCTACAATACAAGTTAAGTCACTGATTCTGTGTGCAGAGGCCAAGAATGTGTTCCATCCTAATGGATTATTGGACTGGCATGGTCGTGAGGATGAAGAGCTGCCCACTTAATTTCCAGAGCAGCAGGTACAAGATCTTCTCCAGTGAGGTTTAGTGAAAAACACTTTGTTCAATGTACATGAAAACTCTGCCTTGCTCTTCAGGTTTGGCACAACATTGAAGTGTCCACATGAACAGACATGTTCCTAGCGAGGCAATGGTCCAAGAAACAAGAGTCCCACAGTTGAACTCCCCAACAAGGCTGAAAGTGTTCATCTGACTGAAATATACTGGCTTTCACCCTCCAGAACAGTAACTCCACCAATTAACAGTAATTGTCCATAATATATAT
>MU204446.1:506765-544265 GCA_017309775.1 Paedocypris sp. Pulau Singkep
ATCAGCATCACTATAAAGCTTCATCACTATAGATCAGCATCACTATAAAGCTTCATCACTATAGATCAGCATCACTATAAAGCTCCATCACTATAGATCAGCATCACTATAAAGCTCCATCACTATAGATCAGCATCACTATAAAGCTTCATCACTATAGATCAGCATCACTATAAAGCTTCATCACTATTGATCAGCATCACTATAAAGCTTCATCACTATAGATCAGCAGCATCACTATAAAGCTTCATCACTATAGATCAACATCACTATAAAGCTTCATCACTATATCAGCATCACTATAAAGCTTCATCACTATAGATCAGCATCACTATAAAGCTTCATCACTATAGATCAGCATCACTATAATTGAATTGAATTGAAATTGAATTGAAAAATCCTTTATTAGTCCCACAGCGGGGAAATTTCACATTTCACATAAAGCTTCATTACTATAGATCAGCATCACTATAGATCAGCATCACTATAAAGCTTCATCACTATATATCATAATCAGTATGGATCATCATCTCTATATATCAAAATTGCTAATACAAAGCAGGGGTGTCCAAAACATTTTATTTAAAGAGGGCAGATTAACCATTATATAATATTTACCTTTGGGCACATTTTTTTCAATTTTCAAGTTTTTTTTTTTTTACCAAAATCACAATCACATTTGGATTGTGCAACAATTAAAGAAAATGTGTGTCTTTTACACTTTTGGGAAGATTAAACGTGTCTAACGTCACTATAAACATTGTATATCATTCACTATTATATGCTCAATGTAAATTTGTAAATATCAAATAGTGATCAGTGCATTATTACCTCAGACGAGACTAAACCAATATATTGCCTGCACTAATGTGAAGGGTGAATCTGCTGTTTGTAGTCCAGCTCTGGCTCAAAAACAGTAGTTTTGATGTGCAACACGTGATTAGTGGGATTAGCCCGGACTCTGACATCACTGAGCTTTATCCGAGCCTCTCACTCGGGTTGTACTTTTGTGCATAAACATAATGAAACGTGTTCTCTCTGTAACGTAGTTGACAACTTAATAACACTTTATTTCTCAGTGTCTTACAACACCGCCTGCGTTACCATTCTCCGCCACTGGGTGTCGCAGTTTAACAACAAAACGGCGCAGCTTCGGCAACGGTGACGTCAGTTGCTTGACGCGTCGGTGGTTCCCGGAAGTAAAATATCTGTAACCGTGTTTCTTCTGAAAAAGTGCTTTTGTTTACTGACGTGCTTGAAGAATAAAAAAAAACAGTTTTACACGCCTGGACTCTTTCAGTCAAAACGTCTCCATCACTTTAAAACTTCATCACTATAGATCAGAATCACTATAAGGCGTAAATGCACCCTACACTTTCTCACTTTCAGATCGTTTTTTTTTATTAGAAAAAAAATTAAGTAGTAATCCCTCAAAAACAAATTTTAGTTGCTATTGAAATGCACCGAAAAACAAAAAACAAATCCCAGCAGTTTAGCGTCTAATTAAAAAATATAATGTACGTATTAGGCTTTGGTGGTTGTAAAAAACTCACAATAAAAATGTAATGCCATTTTTGGCACTTGGGCTTAAAAACAATAATATTTATAATAACAAATTAATGATTCCGAAGCTGAATTGACAAAGTGAAGTGAAATTAAGTGTGAGGTGACGGCAATATGGCCACTAGGGACCATACTGTATTAGTGCTCTGTGTTTAACCCATCCAAGTGAAGTGCACATACACACAGTGGAACACACACAATCCCGGAGCAGTGGGCAGCCTAAGCCGTGCCATGTGGGGTTCAGTGTCTTGCCCACGTCCCCTATCACTGGACCACAACTCCCCAAAAAGGCAAAGTAGACTTGGTTGAAGACTTGGTTTGAAGACACAGACTTGTGAGTGGATGAGTGAACCAAACAAGACACAACTGCAGGTTGAAAGAGAATAGCAGATATTTATTTTAACTTTAATGAACGGTGAGAAACAGACAGATTAGAAGACAACTTAGGAGAGAGGTAAAGACAACATCTGTGGGAGGGGCGGGGTGGCAACGGCGGCAGCAACAGCAGGAGGCGGGAGCATCGGCAAAGGAGCGGGAGCATCAGGGGAAGGGGCGGGAGCATCAGGGGAAGGGGCGGGAGCATCAGCAGAAGGGGCGGGAGCAGGACTGATTCACTGAAAAAGAGATTAGTGGAATTAGATCACTGGAAAAAGTTTAGTGAAATTGTTCATTTTTACTTTAGAAATAGCTACATGATGCACGCACCGATACCTGTAAAGATTATCAACCTCGATACCATATTTTCAAAAGTACTCATAAAAAGTCAGCAGATACCAGAAACCGATACCGAAAAATGTGCGTGTAAGGGGTTAATCACTAGTTGCGTTAAGTGCCTGCTGAAGCGAGCGGGGAGTAGTGCTGTCAAAAAGCTCATTAAACAAAACACAAAAATAAACAAAAAAAATCTGAAACGATATGACACTGCTCTATCGTTGAGCTAACTAGTTTAACTAGTTGAGCTTCCGCGTCATCTCTATATTGATCACGACCCATCTTCCTGATCAATATAAGTCGAAAAGGTTTATGGAAGAAGTTTTGTCTGAAACTTTTCCGGCTTCGAGGCAACCAAGCACAAGAAGCAGACGGATGCGGGTAGACTTGCACGTGCTCCTACTAAACCACACTAACCAACAACACAAACAACCAGTTTGGCTAAACACTTCATGTACTGAAATGCAGACTTGAATAAAGAAATTTCGAGAGGTTAGGAGCCGTTTTCAATATTAACCAGATTTTTAAGTCCCGTTAATACGTCGTAATACAATCCGCCTCAGAGAAACCACTACAAACGTATGCAACAATTAACCCTATAATCTCAGTGAGCGTGTGATGCACGTTTGCACTTATATTTACAGTAGATGTCTATGCACTGATCAATGATGACGTTGAATTAAATCACAAATCAAAATCTATTTCATTTAAGGACAATTAATCGTTTGGGCAAAATATAATCGTTAGAATAATCGAAAAATCAACCGACTAAACGAAAAAAATAATCGATAAGAAAATAATCGTTAGTTGCAGCCCTAGTTTTATTCATTTTGTTTTTGCTCTGGGTGGACTCACTTCAACTGGTGCCAAACAGAGTACGAAGCCCAGTTGCATCCACCAGTCCAGAATCTTCCAGGAAACACTAGATTCATGAAACACAAAATCAGCTGAACATTAGATTGATCTTCACGTCACTTAAACTTGTAAAAACTCTGCAATTGTGGTGCAAGTGGATCACATTCCAGTGTAATATTGTTATTTGTTTAATGTTATTTGTTAGGTCAGGCACTTATGTTTATTTATTAGATTAAGCATTACATTTAATTTATAAACAACATAATGTCCATGAAAAGAAAAGTATGAATATGTAAGAATATGCCTCTCAAGGTCGTGCCGGATGTCCTCTCTTTTTTGGAAATCAAAATATGGTCACCCTAATATAACCATTTTACTTTCACTTTAAAGTGAATATAGAGAATAAAAAAATTGTAATATATATCGGAATGCATACTTTACACAAAATCATTGTGTCGAGGTCCTCAAAGGCGTCACATCTGGTTATAAATTGTAGAATTGCAGCTAAGTCAAAATGCTCAGTTTTTTTTTTTTTTTTTCAAAACATCCCATGGACATGAATGCCTGTTTTTTTTCCAAAAGTAAATCACAAGTATTTTTATTATTACCATATATGTATATGGGTGTGTATTAAATACAAATTAGGGTTACTTACTTTAGCCACCTCCCACCACCCTTCCTTGGGCCACAGATTGATTTGGCAATTTCTCCAACAATTCGATGTGTTACGAGTTTGCCTTATGATGGCCTTTTTCCACGTTTGTTCACACCTGGAACACATCTGTAACAATGAAATAAAACAAATTGCAATTAGCTTTGGTATTTTTAGAAAAACGTTCTGGTTGTATGAATCGAACTACAAAGTATAGCAAAAAAAAAAAAAATAAAAAAAAAAAATATATATATATATATATTTTTTTTTACTACGTTGTTGAGGACCAAGCGCCCACTTTTTACGTCCTATCAGCAGCGTGTTTATAAATGAATGAATATATATGGTGTTCACTCTTTTTCACCGGACTATTACGTGTGTATTGTGTGTACGTAAATTGTCCACCGGGGCTTTGTACACAACACATGTAAAACACTTGTATTTAAGCCGAGTTTTTTTTGTATGTTTTACACTGATCACTGACTGAAAAAGTGTGCCGACATCACGGGCGACACCGTCGACCCCAGAGGGTTAAAGCAGGTGCACATAGTAGAAAGAGAAAAAAAAGAATATGCTTCCTCAGAACAACACAACTAATGAACCAGATCTGAAAGCAGCCACATATACTGTATGTCTTACCTACACAAAGGTGAGGTCAACTTACTTGAAGTGTAGGCATGCTTTCATAGCAGACGGTCATATGCGCTATATCCACTCTGAACTACAATAAATAAAACACATTAGTAGAAGTCCAACAGATTAAGTTAACAAATTAATACATTAAATAATAGAAATATTTGCCTGATATATTTTTTTTTATCATTTTGAACACATCATTAAATACCCTGCAATTATCCGCTTGGACCATTTAGCCGAAATGTGGCGGAATGGATGGATTCGTTCCAAATTTTGATTATCTGAAAAGATACACAATGTTAATAAATCAAAGGTGTGCAAACTTTCTTGTATATAACTAGGGTGACCAAACGGCTTCTTTTCCCCGGACATGACCTCTTTACGTCTTGTCCGGACAGGTTTTATAAATTCATGAAAATTTTCACTCTTTTTCATAGGACCATCACACGTGAACATAGAGTCGCCCCACGTGCTTTACAATATGGAATTGTCACGTATTTTGGAATTAAATTGGACGTCCCGTTAAACAATAAAAGCCGGTTTTATCCCGTGTTTTGTATCATATTTTTAAAGCAGAATCTTATGTGAAGGATTGCACACGCATTTTATGTAGACGGCTCCAGTCTTACTTTTGATTGGGTATTACTCAATGTAAATTTTGAGTAATATTGGAGAGTAATAGATCCAGGTTTCCCCGCGTGTCTTAATGTTTCAGATCTTAAATCCAAGAGGCTGTTTTTTTTCTACATTAAATAAAAAAACAGTCTGTGAAAATAATACAAATATATGCTTTTAATGTAAACTCAGTAAATATTGTTAACAACCAACTGAAATCACAGTAAAATGAATAGCTAAAAATAATCTTTATCTCATTCGTCCTTAAACACACATTAAGTGAGCTTGTCTCACTTGAAACTCTCTAGGTTTCTCACTGAACATGATTCTAACTGAGCACTGTAAACATTTTCTAAAATGCCTTTCTAAAAAACAGGCAAGAAAAATCATTAGGCAGCATCGTTCCGCACAAGCTGGTGTGGTCACAGACAGAAACGCATGTTCAATAGCCACAAAAGAAAAGGAAAAAAATCTGCGTGTGCTTTTGTTTGTTTCGTCTCAGAACTGACTAACTGAGCACCGCTGCAGCCAGAAAAAGATGTTGCAGGGTCTCTTGAATTGACATCCTGGACACTGCGTGTTTGGAGAGCGCTGGTCTCTTGAGACTCACGCTGTGGTGGTTTGGTCATCAAGGGACACACTCATTGTTCGTCTTCACATAAGCAGCTTCTCTGGAATTTCCTCTGAAAAAAACCCACGTTTCACAGTCAGCTCATCACTTTCTTTCAGCTGAGTTGAGAATGAGTCTCAAGCGTCTTACATTTGTGGCTTGTAAAATCCTGCATCTCAGTCTGATGCTGTTATTCTCCAAGAATATATTCTGCAGTGGAGGCTCTGGGTGGACGTTGAAGTGGACTCACTTCAACTGGCGCTTAACATTAAGTGCGAAGAACAGTTGCATCCACCAATCCAGAATCATACAGGCAACACTAGATTCATGCAACACAAAATCAGAACATTAGATTGATCTTCATGTCACTTAAGTGAGTTTGTCTCACTTAAAACTCTATAGGTTTTTTAACTGGTGTGTTCAAGAAAATCTGTTAAATATCTTGGGAATATTCAGGCATGTAAGGTCACTATTAGTCCTTCTCTTTTTATTCTTTATTATCTGCAGGGATTTTGTTGTGAAAAGTTGTGCGTAGCAAAAGTTTGTAAAATTGAAAAATAATTGTTTTTGCCTTTTGTGTTATGTTTAGATATTGTAACATAAGATAAAAACAAGAAAAAAATGATGTAAGGCAAAATTTGAGAAATTCACCAGAAAAACCCAACAGAAATTCACCTTCAAAATAAATTTCCCATCCATGTTCACACGACACACACTTCTGATCACAGTAGGTTTGTGTCAGACAAAGTGTCAGAAAAGCATCTCACTGTGCCTTTATTGTTCTGTCTTTCTCCATAGCCAGACAGATGTTGGAGAATGAACCACTTTTGATAATTTGGACTTTGTTGGTCCAAATCCATGTCCCCGTCCACACCAGTTTAGTTTTCTGTCACACAAAGACATTCATTATAACACCAACACATACGCACGCGCGCACGCACTTTGCGTTGCATCTCAATATTACCATTTTAGAAGATTTCAGGTGACTGGCTTCGTGCACGTCTCACAGATTCATCATTCGTCTAGTTTTGATGACGTGTTGGTGCTCACGTGCTGGAAAAATCGAGAGCAAGTAAATTTCACTTTTCAGCGCACGTGTCCGCTCCGCGTGAGCGCTGTAGGCCCCGAACCGACGTGACGGTTGTTAACTAGAAATTAACTGAACATCTGGATATTCAAGAGAGAGATTCTCGTTATTATGAAATATCAAGTCACTATTACGCATAATATCAAGATAATACTGCGTTGTACACATTTTGTAAAAGGCCTGACGTCACTCACCTAACTAAATCATTTGTAAATGATAAATCTGAGCGTGAACATTTCGCTGAAATCCATCTCAAACAGCAGCAGATGATGATGATCGGTTTGTGAAACACGGAATTCTGGAAATAAAGCAATTCTTACCTCACGACGGAAACGTCACCTCGCTCGACAGAAGCTTTTCTCTGACTAGAGGTGAAGTAAGTGGCGCTCACGCCGAGACGAGCGATCTGATTGGTTCACTGATCACAGCGTCAGGCAGCACGTTTTTCTATCGTCTACTTACACTACAACACGACATCAAATACACAATAGAACCAAGAAAACACACAGCGGTTGCAACAAATAAAAAACAGAACTTTGTTTAAAGTTACAAAAGAACAGCGATTTCAATAAAGATCTACCCAACAGGCTACGTCAGAGCGCTCTTGTCTTTACCACGCACGCACACACGCACGCCTGCACGCGCGGTCTAATACAGTAGGTTTGGTTTGAAATAGATGTAATAACGTGTTTCTTCTTGGATGATGGACCCTGCCAGCTCAACACTTTTTCTTGAGATATGTTTCTTTTTATGAGAAAAAAAAAAGGAAAAGAAAAAACAATTCCTAAAATGTTTCATCCCTAATAATATTCGCTGAAAAACTAAATAAACCAAACACAAATCCCAGCAGTTTAATGTCTTTAATTAAATACTCAATTATGTATAAGAACGTTTTGGCACAGCTGTAAAAAATTCACAATAAAACCTTTATGGCATTTTTGGCACAATCTTTGGCATAAAAATAACAATAATTAAAATAATAATGATAAATCAATGCATTTCACAAGAAACGTCTCAAGTGTTTCAGCTGAATGGCAGAAGAATCTCAAAAAGGCAAAGTAGACTTGGTTTCAAAAGTGATTTTAGAAGTGTAATGCGGTTCAGAAGTGTGATGGAGGGTCAGTCGTCCGGCAGCCCGAGGGCCAGCAGCACAGGAAGACCGGTCCCCAGGATGAGAGTCAGGCTCTGCGTGAAGCCCAGGCCGCCGGAGTGATGGTGCTGCCCCCTGCTGTTGATCTCCGGCAGAACATGAACCGTGGCCACGTACAGGAACGTCCCGCCCGAAAACAACATGCCGAGTCCCGTAGCGCTCAGACGCTTCTGAGAAGATCCGTCCGTCTGCAGAAGACATCATCATCATCACTATCACATCACCATTCCCTGATCACACTATCCATGAATATCCAATGTGACATGTAAATGACCATCGCTCCATTTTTAGTATGAAGCAGCAGAAACATATGGTTTACCTATATAAATATGTGCGGGCAAACACACACACACACACACACACACACACACAGACACACACACACACAAATCACTGACATGTGTCTCTCCTCTGGATTCTCACGAGTTCTTCAAAACAATCGAGCAAAAAAATGGAGACAATATCCTGAAGTACACATATATTATAAACTTTGTATTAAAAGTGTGCGGTTTGAGTAAGAATTCATAACATGTTACGGTATTATACCACTATCACGGCATTGGGGGGAAAAATGAACTATGTTAGTATTAGTAGACCCTAAAATGTGTATTCTAACTTTATTTAAAGCAAGAGATCAGACGCGGAGGAAACCTCTGCTAGAACAAAGCCCCGCCCACTAGACAAATGAACTGACCAATCAAACTAACCATGACATCAAGCATTACTCTATTAAAAGTAGAAAAGTAGGCGTCTGCATAAAATGTGAGAGATGATTTGAATGAGACGCTGCATTAAAAAATGCTAAAAAAATTGTCAATACAATTTCAGACAAAAACTGTCCCTTATCGATTTAAAACAGGACGCGCAATTTTACTCTCAAATATGGGACAATGCCACATTTTAAAGGACGGTAACCTCTAACAACACAACTTGTCTTGTGGTGTTTGTTGGTTGACGTCGGATTTACACCTTCACTGCTTCTTTAACCACGTACTACAACTATAGACGGTATTTCAATCATCAAAATGAAGACATTTGTAGACATTAACTCGTAACTCGTAAGACATGCACTTACCAGCCAACTGTGCGAAAAAATGTAATTCATGAATCTGTAAGTATTCACCAAAATCCATATGTATCCATTCACCAACTCACTCACACACACATTTACTTCACTTGAAATGTATGTTCCTGCCTGTTGAACGGTAAACAAGTGTATTTGTGAGTCTTACCGCACTGAGGATGAAGTACGTGCTGATGGCCATCAGGGGCGCCGCAGCGGAAAACACCAGCAGATGCTTCTGGATGCTTCTCTTCTCCAGCCCGGCGTGCAGGAGGAAAGACACAAGACCGAACGCTGCCGGAGCCTGAACACACACACACACACACACACTAGCGTCACCGACAATACTCCTCACACCCTGAAACACACTACACACCTTGTGCAGAATAACGGCGAAGAAGACCACCACCTGCACCGACACCTGAGAGGAGGAAGCTGCCGCACCCAGAGCCACACCGTCAGCTGCAGAAAGAGAGAGGGGGAGAGAGAGAGAGAGAGACAGAGGGGATGAGAGTGAAGAGGGAGAGAGAAAGAGAGAGAGAGAGAGAGAGAGAGAGAGAGAGAGAGAGAGAGAGTGAAGAGTGAGAGATAGTGGGGAGAGAGAGAGAAAGTGGGGAGAGAGCGAAAGTGGAGAGAGAGTGAGAGTTAGTGGAGAAAGAGAGAGATGGTGGATAGAAAGAGAGATAGTGGAGAGAGAGAGAGAGAGAGAGAGAGAGAGAGAGAGACATAGTGGGGAGAGAGAGAGAGAGAGAGATAGTGGGGAGAGAGAGATAGTGGACAAAGAAAGAGATAGTGGAGAGAGAGTGAGAGTTAGTGGAGAAAGAGAGCGAGAGAGAGAGAGAGAGAGAGGAGAAAAAGAAAGAGTGGATAGAAAGAGAGAGAGATGGTGGATAGAAAGAGAGATAGTGGAGAGAAAGAGGGAGATAGTGGAGAGAGCGAGAGAAAGAGAGGAGAGAGAGTGAAGAGAGAGAGAGAAAGAGAGGAGAGGAGAGAGTGAAGAGAGAGAGAGAGAGAGAGAGAGAGAGAGTGGAGGGTGAGAGAGAGAGAGAGAGAGAGGGAGAGAGAGGAAAAGAGGAGAGAGTGAAGAGAGAGAAAGAGTGGAAGAGTAATAGTAACTGATATGTTTAGCTGTTCACTGATGTAGTGTCGAGTAGAAGATGCAAATGAACTGACCCGCAGCGTGAATGATTAAACCCAGAGTCGCCGTGACGCTGCTGCTGCCTCCGCCCCCGGACACGCCCACCACACGCCCTGCCCACGCCACACAATCCTTATATATACCGTCTGTGTGCCTTCTCGAGCACTAGTACACACGTACCGCGCATGGAGCAGTAGTCTGCGATCTGGTCCACCACAAACATCAACGTAAAGCCCAAAACTAGAGACACTCCGATGAAGAAGTGAGGACGGAGACTTTTATCTGCAGGTCGGGCGTTTGAGGCATTCAGGGCCGGTCCCGCCGCCGAGCAATACCAGTCTACACAAGAGGAGAAAACACTCCATCACTATTCGTCTGTTTGAGCTTTTGGTTGCTGGACCAACTTTCTAACCATTGAGCCACAACTATTTTAAACTAAAAAAAAGTTATTAAAATCATCTTAACATGGTTACTAAAATGTCCCGTCTCTTAATCTAAAAACAAGTTCTAGATTATAAAGTAAACAATACACGGCTCCAAAACCAACTTTTATCTAAGAATAAGTGTTGACGAATTAAAGCACCGGAAAATGACTTTTATCTTACCTTTCCACGAGTCCTGCACTAGCTCCACCCCCTCCGGGATAATGATTGACAGAGCGGTGCCACACAGAAGCCCCGCCCCCAAAACAGATATCAACTGCAGTTTTTGCTGTTATAGAGTTGAAAAAAAAAAAAACTAACTGTGTAATACATTTACGACAGCTTATTGTCAACAATCACGTTTGTTTGTAAATCGCAACAACATGATAAATAATCGCTGCCGATCAATGCACGCGCTAGACGCGTTCCGATACCATGTTATAACTAAAGTAAAACACGGTGAAGAGTTGTTTTCCCTTTATATTGTGTCATTTACTCAGAAAAAACAATACGTTACCTCAGATAAATTCATCAGCAGTGGAATCACACCGAGAAGAAAACAACCTATAAACAAAACCAGCGAAATAAGAATAACTCCCCACGCGCCGTCCATCTCTTCCGTTTTGTCCGTTTACACTATAAAACACTTTTAAACTTTATTCCGAGTGATTAGTGATAAAACAAAGAACATAACACGCGCTGGTAGCTCAACGAGACGCATAGCGACGTCCTGGACCTGACGAGTCGACAGCGCGGGAGTCGAACAAGCCTGTGATTCAAACGAGTCACTAAAAAGATTCGAACAAAAAAAACCGTTTGCTTTTCCGTTTACCTCAGAACATTACCTCAATCCAGTCCGTGTAAAATAAACATACATATTTCACATGATCAACGTATACATAAAATTACAACGTATACAAAAGACGTAGAGCCGTTTTAGGCCTCGAATACGCCCGTAAATAAACCAGAATTGAAAAAGATTAGGTTCAAAAGAGTCATTTGTAAAAGAATCAAACACTGAAAGCTCGAGCCATTTACTTCAGAGCAGAACCACATCACAAGACTTCACCATGACTGAAAGGTCAAACGTGTTTATTTCTTTTTATAATATATACCAGGATATACAGCAAGTTTTGAATATGTGAATCAATAATTCACAACAAATCAAGTCCTGGCATCTTCAATTCTTATTATTTAAATTTTTAAGAAGCCATAAAAAACCAGTCCACACATGTGCTGTCAGTAAATGTCTATTTATTTTACAAGACATGGAAGAGTTTGAAGGTGACACTACAAAAAACAGAATTAGATGTTGAGATACAAAACTATTCAAACCAGCAGTTGTGAGATCTTCCCGACACGGTGGAGATGAGAGCGTTGCCACGGCGACTGTACATCGTTTCTGCTGGCTAAGCTGTACAAAGGTTCGGACAGTCTCCGTACTAAGTGGAGTAATGCGGGCGTGTTGAGATGCAAACAAACAAGACGATGGAAATAAATATGGACGACATCCGTAACTAATGAGAACAACCCATGAATAAGTTATTGCCACGGCATCAAGCTTCAAAACAGTGTTTTCCTATGGACGTCACCTACTTATCTAAGCAGCTTCGGACCAATAAAGCATCAGCGTTACACGAGGCCTGCGACGGTGCTGATGTACGGTGTCACGTGACCTGCATAGCCCACAGTGTTATTTGCATTTCGAGACAGTGCGATTCACATGAACGTCAGCCGCGTCCGGCTCTCTCAATCACGGCGTCAGACTCTGAGAAAACAACACGCCGCCATTTCCTGTAAACAATACACAACATAGCGAGAACAATCACGCAAAACAATACCGCAAAACATGTATTCACCCGGGTTGATAGACAGTATTCAGCAGGACTGTTGGATTCTTTTACTTTTTTTTTTTTTTTTTAAATTGGGAGAGAATAACAGAATCAAACATGCTGGGATGTGAAGAACGCTGACAATCTCTTCGATGTAAAAATATATTCGTTTTGGAGTCGAATCGAACTGGTAATTGATCAGAGGTTCACCAGGAAACCGGCACTAAAAACCTTCTTACAAATAGTTTTGCCGAACATTTCAGGCCCGTGTTTCACTAACAGACAGAGCAGACGTGTTTATATATACAGTATGTACAGTATATACGTTACAGCCAAAGCCAGGAGCCGAGAGTGGTGTTTAAGCTCGAATTTGGCCGGTCACTTTGCACTTTGGCCGAGGAACAAGTCCAGTTTGAGAAATGGTTGCACTCCGGGCTTTGGCTGTAATACACACCTGTGTGTGTGAGTGTGTGTGTGTGTGCACAACGTCATGAATAAACTGGCTATATTAAACTTCTTTTAAGGATTTGAACAGATGCACATGTCCAGTTTTGAAACGATGTTGGACACACAAACAGGTCAATCCATAGAAAAGTGTCAGTTTGTGGCGTTTTTCCGGGCTTGTTTCCCATGCAAGGTGAGCGGGAAGGTGTTAAGAGAAGTCGATGACGTCAGATGAAAAGCAGTATCGTACACACGTGCGTAACAAGAAAACAACAACAACAAAAAAAGAGAGGCAAATCCCGACGTCGGTGTCCGTTTGGGGGAATTTGCTGTGCGTTTCAGTTCATTCTGCTACAACGTTAACATCCACAGAATATTCCCGGTACATTCAGACGGCGGAGCGGCGGGAGAGTTCCCTCTTCGTCTGCTGTTGTCCACCGATGGCGAATGGCTCGAGTGGCGTTTTAGTTCAAGTATAAAGTAAGAGAATTAGCGTCTCGTCCCACACCGTTAGTGCTTCCGTCGTCGTGAGAGGAGAAGCAACGAAAACCAAAGATGGCCGCTCACATACATTCACTTTGGTAAGAATCTACGAAAGGTTGACGTTAGCGAAACGACGAGATGGCAGAAACACAAGCTCGAGAGTCTCGAAGCAAACATTCCCCCATTGGCTGTTTAGATGTCAAACTATTGGAGTGTTAAACAGCGTGTGTTTGAGACTAGCGTTAGTAATGGAGGCCTATCTAACTCTACGCTGAACGGCCAGACGGTGGCAGAGAGTACAATCATTCCAGAGCCAAAGCGGATTGGCTGTCCTGTCTCAAAGCCTTATGGGAAACGGAGTGTGTGAGGGGCGGGGCATGCTAACTTTCCATCAGGTCAGCCGGGGTCACTGATGCACCTCGTTCTCAATAAGACTGTCCTCTCCCGACTGGAAATCGCCCTCGTTGACCGCTTCCTCCTCCTGCGATGACCCCTGACCCTCTTCTTCTCCACTTCCTGTCTCGTACGAGTTTGGGTCTTGAAGCACTTGAGCAACGTAAGTCTGCTGATGTAGAGCAAAGAGAATGTCCAATTAAAGAAAGAATCACGTGAATCTAATGATCATAAATGTGTAACGATAATATATTGATGTAATATTCAAATCACACAATATATACAAATATAAAAACTGTCAAGTCATTTTAAAATTGTAATCTATTTATTCAATTACATGACTCATATGTAACTGCAGATGTAATGTTGTATCTTTTAATAAACACTATTAATTGAATATGAACTATTCATTAAATATTAATTAGACCAACACGTAAAATAGCATTAAATGGTTTCCTCAGATCGTTAAAATTGATTTGTAGCATTGAATTATTTTATTCTATATCTATTCGCTACATTTTTAAAACACAATTGTCCCTTTTCTCATAATTTGTATAATCATAAGAAATCGTATGAATACATAATACTCAATTTTTCACAGTCTTAATATTTTTTCATATTAAAATACAGATATTGAGACGCTTTGAAAAGTCTATACACTCTCGTTGTATTTCATTAGACCGACACATTGCAAAAAAAGTTGGGACATGGAGCTACAAGAGGCTGGAGAAGTCAAATGTGTATTTAGGGAACATCTGGAGGGCAAAGTTTGTAATAACGACTTGGTGTCTCGTAATAAACTACTTGGTTTCTCATAATAACAACAAAAAAACATTAAAATAATGACTTAGTGTCTAATAATAAACTACTTGGTTTCTTATAATAACTACAAAAAAATCTCAAAATAACGACTTTGTGTCTTATAATAACTATATTTATAATTATGGTGTCTAATAACTATAACTATATATAATTATGGTGTCTCATAATAATGACCTAGTATCTCATAATTATGACTTAATTATGACCAGTGTCTTATAATAACAACCAGGTATCATACAACAATGACTTAGTATTGCATAACAACATAGTATCTCATAATAATCACTTAGTATCTCATAACGACTTAGTATTTCATAAAAATGACGTAGTATCTCATAACGACTTAGCATCTCATTATGACTTAGTATCTGATAATGGACTTGTGCAAAGAGTCTTAAGAGTTTGTAAAGCGTTTGAAGTGATAAAAATTGCAGAGTTTGAAATCCGCACTATAGAGGACAAGCACGGGTCAAGGACGAGGGTAATCAGTGCTCAGCTCACACTCAAGCCTGCTCCGCGTGAGTGTGTGTGTGGCACGGGCAGCTTACACATCATTGCAGAAAAAGACATCAAACTTCTAGAACAACATAGGTGTGCCTCCATCCAGACCACTCTTTCCCCAATTACACCAGTTGGAGGGGAACTGGCCAACCAGCAGTTCAGATCTTTCACCCAAATTAAACCCAACGTTTTTGAGATGTGTTGATACCATGGATTATAAAATCAACTTATCTTTCATTAAAAACCCTACATGAATATACACACATATGAGGTCTAAAGTGACGAATCTCAAACTTACCACAGACTTGACAGGTGGAGATGAGCCGGGTGGTTGTCCATTATCTACACCGTCCATCTCAATCTGTAAGTGTTTGAGACGCAGTAGTTAGCATTGCTCGCCGTGTGTGTGTGTTCACTGGACAGGAAACACTCAATCACACGCTTCTGACCTTGTAGTTGTGAGCGCTGAGGTACTTGAAATGCCCGAAGACGACGTGCGAAAGGCAAATGATGATGGTGATGATCAGGACCACGAAGGTCACCATAGATGTCGGCGCAAAAAAACCTTAAGGTAATAAAAGACATGTTTAAGCGCGGGAACATTGCTGTTGGAACGTCTAAGGAAGATCTCGTGGGCATTAATAACTGCGTGAATTACCTTCTGTGTTTCCCACTCCTCTATCTCTTCCATAAGTAAAGAGTTGACAAGATTCGATGACTAATACGGTTTATTCTCATCTATTGTTGAGTACTGTCACATTCAGATAGAGAATGTTGCCAGTGATAACCAATCAGATAGAGAAACTGGAAGGAATCTTCTAGAAAACTAATATACAGTGACCAATCAGAATAAGACAAGCATAAAGTGTTTGTTATGGTTCCACTAGTTACCCGTTCACTTCAAGTAAAGATGCTCTGATAGAGACCACCAGACAATAATAACTGAATCTCTTCGGGGCTTCGACATCGACAAGTGTAATATCTAATTTCTTTGCCTGAAAAATAGGAACGATTGAATATCATGTGACTTCAGATGATCAATCTAAATACAACATTTCATACGACTGCAGGCAAATAAAGACAAATAGATAATAAAATTTCACCATTCCAACTACAATTGATCCGAGCATCATTATTCAGCATATATTAAGCATTCAGCATTATTAAATCCGCAATAAACTGTTTTTATGATAATATAAATCAATAATTCCTAAATAATAATAACAATCTAGCGGTGGGGTTCAAACCTTTTCTGCCAACCGAACATTACTGTCATCATGTGAAAAATAAACATAAAATAAAAAAGCATGTTCCTGTTCGAATATAATAAGCTGGTGAGTTTGTGCAAATGTGTGATAGCTCCACCAGGAAAATAAATGAAACTAATTCACAGTGTAGTGCAAAAAAGACCGATTATTTATTTTTAACACCTCTATTATTTAGATCTACATTTTCATTGTTTTAGGACTCAAAAGTCAGAGATTTTTATTGTTTAGATCTACTTTTAAGACAGAAAGTCTAACAGATTCATATGAACTGGTCTGGTTTCAATCGGAAAAAAAAATCATAGAAACTAAATTACGCAAATGTGTTTTCTTTTATGTATTTTCACCAGTGTTGTTCCTGCACAATGAGATCTTCTTGAGCCTGTGATTGAAATTATATATAGACTTAAAGTGAGTGTGAGCTAGTTTGTAATTATGGCCACTAGGGGCAGTATCACCATTGTGCTCTGATTTGACCCTTGAAGATCAAGTTCAAGTTTATTTATATAGCGCTTTTCTTAGTTCTTAGTTCTACAAAAATAGCCTTTAAAGAAGAATTTCCATTATTTGTCTGTTCCATTATTTAAAAAAGTCAGTTAAAAAAAAAAAAAAAAAATGACAGCCTTAAATGGTGTTGTGGTCATGTGGTGGTCAGTATCTTGCTCAAGGACACTTCATTGTAGAACCCACGGACCGAGATTCAAACCAACGGTGCAACTCCCTACCAGTAAAAGTACTGTCAGTTTTCCAGCAAAAACATTCATCATCTAATATTTGGAGCAGTGCATTGTGGGATCTCTGGAAAAATGAGCCAAAACAAGAATGGCCTTTTGTTCCGGAAGTGTGTTGACCTCAAAAAAAGGTTCACGAAAATTCCAGGCGGGACTGTGACCGACTTACCTGTGCGAAAAGTGGAGAAGAAGAGCAGCCAGAAGAGGCAGAGGATGGGAGCGGCCACCACCTGGTTGACAGCTCCAGAGTGGATCTTCTTGTCCAGTTTGGAGGGCAGATAGGCATAATACATGTTGTACCTGTCCACCAGATGCTTCAGCAGCATGTACATCAGACCTGCGCCCAAGAAAGATCCCCACACTCAATCATACTTGAGTAAAAGTACAGATACCTTACTGTAATACTTACTCCATTACAAGTTACCAATTCCAAGAAGACTTGAGTAAAAGCCAAAAAGTATCAATTTTAAAATAACTTGAGTCTTGTTCTGAATTTAGACTACAATGGTAATTTTGACAAGGATGAAAGTACAACTACAATAATATACAGGTATTCCAGAGGTGTAAAGAGTACCTGGAAACCATACTTGAGTAAAAGTACAAATACCTTACTGTACAAATAACACTTACTGTTATTTGTTACACCTTACTGTTATTTGTTAAATACTGTTAAAACAATCCATGACGGCTTTGTAAAGTCGTAAAGTAAACGTAAGTATTTCACTCACACTGAATTAAGACTAAAAAAGACACAAAATTGTGAAAACCAAGAAATTCTTTATGAGGTTTTTTTTCCTAATTTAGAAATAAAACACCTCAATGTTTCAAAAGGGCAAAACAAATGAGATAAAAAAAAAAAAGAAGTCAGTGTCAGTTAGTCAATTAGTGTAAAAAAGTGCAACCGCTAATTCACGTTCACGTGATTTAGCTGAAAAAATGTGTCCAGTACCTTCAGCATCCTGCAGATGGCGATATCACCACTCAAGAAATTAACCGCGGTAGAAAAATGATGCGACTCAGACAATCACAAAATAACCAGTGACGCTAAGAGTCCATTCAAATGTAATGGAGTAAAGAGTACAGATACTCAATCACAAATGTAGTCAAGTAGAGTACATTTACTCAAGTACTGTACACCCCGCAGAGTGATGGCGAGAACCCACTCACCAAACGGCACGATGATCGGACACGTGATGCTGTAGGTCATGACCACAGTAAAGACGTTCATCAGCCATGCGTAAGCGGCTCCAAACTGGAACTCGTAGGCTTGATGCTGCGACACAAAAACCAACAAATGATTGGCGGAAAACCGAATAAAGTGTGGGAGCCGAACCTTCTTCACATTGCGTCTCTCCGCAGCCGAACGTGCCAGACACAGTCGGATCATGTACATGAGAAAATAAGGGATTCGCAGCAGGTCCATGGCGTTACCGATGAAGGCCGAGGCGATCACGTAGTTGACGAAGAACGCGCCGTTATCAGGCAGGAAGACGCATCTAGAAGAGAGATCGGTTAACGTCGACCAATGAAGACGCAGAATCGCCGGTCAGACCCGAGCACTCACTCGAACCGAACTGTGGCCATATCCAGGAACTTCTTGTCAAAAAGCCAGCGGAAGAACAGATCCAGGCTGCATGTGGAAACAGGTGAGACGTGAAAAAACAGACATCAAACCACAAACAAGAATTAAAAAAACAACACGCTTATGAAGGCAAATTATGGCCTAAACTTTTAAAACAAGACATTTTGAAACAGAATTATGATTAATGTTTTTTTTTCATTTTTCCGTTTGTTTTTCTTCAAAAACAAAAGCTCAAAATAAAATCCTTCAAATATAAATCAAATATAAAACACAAACGCGAGAAATTTGCTCACAGTCAAGGTTGTACTTAGCCAAGGCACTTTTGAGACAAAACATTTTTTTTTAACTAATTGCAGTTTTCTCACCAAATTCTGAATTAATAACCATAACTAAAAGACTTGCACTAGTCAGATTGAATACTGAAATTAAAAAAAATGTAAATTTGACACCCAAAACGGTAACTTAAAAGGTAAATGTTAATTAAATAGAGCATTCAACTGCTTTAAACGTTTAATATTAAATAAGCTTGAGTCGCAGATGAAAAAGGTTGGCATTTTCTAAGTGTGTGTGCTTATTGGTCAAAACAAATTTGAGCTGTACTAAAACCTTAAAGTGAGCAAAGGTTTCGCAAACTTCCCGTAACCTTCTCTTTGCTCCTCACTATGCCATGTCCTGATACAACATTCTGAGATTCTTCCTCACGCTCTCAATGACTATATATGGTGATGTTATTCTCATCTGCAACTGATTCCTATACATTTCCTGGCTTGTGCGTAACAGTTGTTACGTCTACGGTCAGCTTATCTTTTCTCTTCTGAATAAAGTTTACAACTGATTATAAGGAGCTTGGTCTGTGCTCACTCCTCTGTGATTTTGAAATTAACTTTAACCATCATTGTCATGTGTCTTACTTCTTTATAAAGTACTGCAGTTTAGGCAAAGAACCGGTCATAAAGGGTTTTGGACCCAACATTAAATCTTGTTTGTTTTGAATGAACATTTCCATCCGTGAACAACAAACCTGCAGAAAACCATCAAGATCCTCAAAATTATTTGTTGTTTAATAAATGTACGTACATACTTAGTTTTCTAACAAAGCAGAGTTTAGAATTAAATTGTCCATCTAAAGGTCCTTCCTTGCGCTGACCTATAGTTTTTTGAACGTCCACTTCCCCAGTTGTAAATAAAACCGCATGTTAATATTTCAAAACAATGGCAAACAAGAACACACAAAATTTGAAAGCACTAAACCTTAATTTCTCTGAAACTCAAAATTCTGGATCATATATTCTGTAATTCCAGAGTGAAAATTACATCCATCTGAAGGATTTTTTGCACGGAATTTTAAGGCACACCACTAATATTTTCATCACGTTATTTCTGAACAATGAGGTCCGAAATAAGGTCAATAAATGTAAACAATAAGGTCCATATGGTCTGAAAAATACGGTAAATCGGTGTAAAACCCACCTGCTCAGGCCCAGAGACGGCAGCAGCAGGACCATGAAGATGAGGAAGGTGTAGCATTTGTGCATGGTGGTCCTGTTCTCCCCCGATCTGAAAAGCATTGAGATGCGTCAACAAAGCAGTTGGGGTGTAAACGCAGTAAAACTGTCGCGCAGGTGTGTTCCTGCCACTGCTCCTGCGTGTCGCGTCTGGTGAACGTGAGTGTGTACCGTGTCCAGTGGGCCTCAAAAAAGGCCGAGTAGTAGACGATGGTGGGGAGAAGGGCCGAGAAGCACCACAACAGCAGGGTGGGGAAAAACTGGGTGACAATGGGGTTCTGGAGGAACACACACACACACACACACACAAGGGTGAGGAGATCTAAGCGCTCCACCTCGCGTCCAAGATGCCTTACGTTCAGGTACTCCACGGGCTTGGTGACGTTGAACTTGTCCATGGTGGAAATGATGATGGCCGGGGTGGTGAGGAAGAAGAGCAGGAGGAAGAGCAGGCAGTTGATGACAAAGCAGCGCACCCACCAGTTCAGGCCGCCCAGAGACAGGTTCTCCCTGTGGAGAGACGGGTGGAGGTCAGGGTGCGGCTCTCAAACCCACCCGGGATCGGAGCTCACCAGTAGACGTTCTGGGGGTCGGGAGCGTAGGTGACGGTCCAGTTGAAGGTGTGGAGGAGGCCGCTGGACGGAGAAGACCTCGGCTGGCGGCGACAGTGACAGCCGTGAAACTGACAAGCGTTGAAGTCCTTCAGAATCCTGAGAGAGGAAACAAAAATGAAATCCTTTAGAGATGAAACACAGCTGCTGGCAAAAATTGCGATGCCCGGGGCCTTTTATTACCGTAGTTACACGACTATAAGCACCACCTGATTTTTCATTCACAAAATAAGAATAATACATTTTGTTTTGCCGACTTGTCGCTTACAATCACAATATACAGAAACAGTTAATGGTTCAAATGTAGTGGAGTAAAGAGTACAGATACTCAATCACAAATGTAGTCAAGTAGAGAGTAAAAGTTACTTATATTTTATAAGTAAAGCAACAAAGTCCATTTACTCAAGTTCTTTACACCACTACAGTATACATAGAAATGCAGTATATGTACAAAAACAAAACACACACACATTCACCATGGCACTATATAATTATTTCACGTATGTTAAATGCAATAATGTACATTAAAAAGCACCAAATGATGATGATGGCAGCACTGAGAAGACTTACTGCGCTGCCATGACTTCATTCTGGAAGGTTACGAAAGCCATTCCCAGAGGTTTAGTGTTGACTTTCTCTCGCTCTTTCCGATACTCCTCCTTCAGTTTGGCCTCCAGCTTAGTGTAGTAGCTCACAGCCTCTTCCTGCAAGGAGGAAGAAACGTCGGATGCCTTAACTAGGAGATGAAAAAGTCCAACCAATCAACTTCGGAATCGATCGAGCTTGTGAGTCTCTGGCCTTGCATTTAATTATCTGCTATCTGCATATTTAATAATTAAACACGAGCAACTTGTCTAACTTTACTTTTGCAAAAATCAATTTGCCACCGTATTTACACAAATGTAAGCACCACCCAGATTTTTCAGGCACAAAATAAAATAAAAAATAAATTTTTATTTTACATTTCTGGCTAAATTACGTTAATTTTCTCTTTAAAATACTATTTACCTTTATTTAACAAACCTAACTTGTGACTCGTACCACTTCAATATCGTTTTACTAATGTATCGTTATAGCCTGCAATACCACTCGGCACCAGCGGGAGGCAGCGATACACACAAGATCTGCTGGAGCGACAGCTGAAACTGGCTATGTAACAGGAACGAGACTCAACCTGTGATGGCTGGGAATGGCACTCAGATGCGTCACTGCTTATTTTACTCAGCGACGGGCCAGACAGTCACGTGACGCGGATGGAATGCGTGTGGCAGACATGTGGTGTGACGTCCCACCTGCTCGCAGCCCTTGATGATGCAGCAGCAGAGGTGTCCGCAGGGTTTGGGGTTGATCAGGGTGGGTATCTGCTCCTTGTCCATCAGGTCCGTGTAAAACTTTTTGCTGCGTTCAGACTTTTTCCTAATGTATAACATTTCAGATAGTGAACCCATAGTGAATCACACGGCGAACATACACATATGATAATATTACTATTGATTTTCATTTATTTGCCGCCTTTTGAGACCCTCAATGTCGCCTTACAGAAGAGGAAAACACTTTTCTATAATATGAATTCACCTTTCTAATTCGTGTGGGCAGTCATGTAAAGTTTTCTCAAAATGCTGGATTAAGTATCTACTAAACTGTACTTCCATTAAAATAAAATAATCGTCTATTCCATTCTGAATACAATGTTGGCTTTTTTTTTAACTAAAGTTTCAGGCGTAATGTATAAAATGTAAAGACATTTAGGAAAAAAAAAAGTTTCAGTGTGAAAAGTGAAATGTGGAATCAGCGTAGTGCCAAAAACATCAAAAGTAAATTTATTAAAAAATATAAATAAAAGTGTTTCACATTATCTTTTTGTTTTTTATTTTTCGATTGCAATTGGAATCGTTAAAAATATTATTTTGTTTTTTATTTTATTTTATTAAGAGGCTGCCAATCACATTCTCACCAGCCAACCAGAGAGACACTAGTAGCAAACATCGAAATGCAAAAATCTGAAACGTGACAAAGATCTAAAATGAAAAAAAAAAAAAAGAAGTTTCAAACAAAAGATAAAAAATAAATTAGATCATTTTCGGCCACAGAAAAGCAGCTTGACAAACGTGTAATGATACGAAAATCTGCGTCACTCAATGTGTCTGCGCCGCCATCTTGGTCACAAGTCTCTAGTATCAACATCTGTTCTCCTTTATTTACCTTTCCGACTCCAGCGACATGAGCTTGGCCACATCATAGCAAATCCGTGCATCCAGAACCACACAGTTCTCATAGGCTTTCCTGGAGAAACAGACATAAAAGTGAGAAAAATGCTTCCATATATCAGATCTGATCGTCTCGCTCAAATCTCTCAGAAATTAGTCAGTCATGTTCGAGAAATCCATCACGCTGTGGCGAAACAAGACTTTACTGTGTTCAAATTCTCCAGAGGAGAATTAGATTAAACTGATAAATGCACTACTGGTCAGTCATCACATGACCGTCTTGCACCGATTAAACCAGTAAAAGCGGTGACTGTCTGTGTCTGGGTTAATTTAGCCGCTTGTTTGTAGCGCTGCAAGTTTCCGTGAGATTCGAATCCATTAAGAGTGTGTCTAATTTAAAATAAAGGTCCCTTGAAAAGACTCTTACTCAAAGTGCTGCTTGATCTGACGCTCCTCTGCGTATTTCGCGATGCCGTTGATGAACAAAGTGCGCTTCACCTGTACAGCACAGGAAGTGAAGAAAACCTTGTTTTAAAAGTCACTTCTTTTTATTGTTCATGTTGACACACATTCACAGAGCCACAAATATTTAGAGCAAATCTAAGACGCCTCAAGGACAACATATAAATCCATGTCCAGCATGTTAATTGAAAGAAACTAAACAAGTCTGGTCATAAAAGCCAAATGTTGTTCATTCCTTTCTGCTTAATGTGATCAAAGAATGTGAGAGAAAATTAGAAAAATAGAAAAACACGGAGAATGTGAAATCTAGAACTGTGACAAATAGAATCACAAGGTTTAAGTCCTTTAAGATTAAAGAAAACCATTATTTATCGGCCCCCGATTAGTGGAAGTAGAAGGATGGATGGAGGATTCTATCAGAACAAGAGGTTGATCAAGCGGAAATGACTGTTTGTAGGTTTTGTAAGTGTGTGTGTGTGTGTGTGTGTGTGTGTATCATTATAGAATGTATTTATAATTCTAGACATTATAATATGGAACGTTTTCTATGAATGTGTTATTGTGATTATGAATATGATTTTTACTAACCTCGGAAAATGTAACTCATAATCTAAACATACCACATTTACGCGAGTATAAACAAACCAAAGACAAAATAAAAATTCCAAAAAATAAAATAACAGCAAAATACCTCTGGCAAAATACTCCTCTCAAAATAGTTCTTATTCTTCTTTTAACAAACCTGACTTGTATCACTTCAATGTTGTTTTAGAAGCGCACCGTTAACATAGAAGACATACTATAATTTATTTGTGATCGCTCCGGACTTGAAATGTGAAAGAAATGTGTGCTTGTGAAGTATGCAAATATAAGCACCCTCCAAGTTTTTGAGCATCTAAATTAAATTAAATTAAATTAAATGAAAATTAAATTAAGTTAAATTAAATAAATTTGCGTAATTACGGTAAATCTAAAACGTGACCCTTCGCCAGTCCTCACCAGATCGTCTTCTTTGTAGTGCATCTTTGATGTGTGTCTTCTCATGCTGTACACGGTCAGCAGCAGGTACAAGAAGGCAAACGTCGTGTGTAGCCACAGCAGATTATTTCTGAAAGAGAGTCAGACAGTGATGTCACTTCCTTTATCGCGTCAACTCGGGCTTCAACAGAATGACCCGCACTCACCCTGAACTTAAGTTGGCTATGGTCGTTCGGCCGAAGCTGTAGGCGTCATTTTCTAAAGAAGAATTGAGAGACAGTTTACCAACTACCATATTTGCGCAAATATAAGCACCCCCCTGATTTTTCAGGCAATCAATAAAAATTAAATTAACATGCAAACATAAGCACTTGCATTTTAGAACATTTTAGCTAAATACTTCTCTTAACAATACTTCTTTGAACAAACCTAACTAGTGACCCTTAAATAGTACCGATAAAAATAGTAACGAGTCTTAAATAGAAACAATAAAAATAGTAACGATAAAATTATTTCTAAATGTAGTAGAGTAAATGTCCAGTATCATGGCGAACTCTCTATTTTAATTTCTTCCAGTGTTATTCAGCCACTGCTAAGTGTCTCTGTGTGAATAAGGTTTATTTCTTTTATTCAGGTAAATTTGTTATTTATATATTTTAAATTTGGTTGCATTTGAGTAGATCTGTACAATTGTGGATGAAATGTGAATTACGTTTTTTTGCTGCTTAGAATAAAGATCACGACTCTTTCTCGATTCTGGATTTTTTTTTTATTAAAAAAAAAAAATGTAATGCTGAACATCAGGTTGTCAAACAGAATAACAAGTATTACTCTGCTTTAAATTTCAATAAAATAAATAAATGTAAAAGTAATGATGTAAAGAAAAAAAAAATCTTTTAAATCTTTTATAACCCTGTTTATATCTGCAAAATGACGACGTATTTCTATTTCTTTTGTGATAGAAAAAATGGGCGTGTATATTTACGTGCATATTTTAAATATGCGCATATAAGCACCCCCCAAGTTTTTGAGCTTCTAAAATTGGAAAAAAGGGGGTTGATTATTTGCATAAATACGTTACTCAAATACCAAAATTATTAGAAATGCTGTTCTATCCATATGCTTCGTTGTCCATACGTTGATGATATTCTGGAACCGCTTTTCATCCCAGTAAATCGTAGCTCAGCTCACCCAACAGATTTCCTGAGAAGTTGACTGGCAAGATGATTCCCACAGACAGGACGCCAACCACCACCAACAGGCCAATGATGTGGCGCTGGAAGGAGAGGTAGTGCACGGCGTCCTCGCCACACTTCTCCCTGATCTCGTCATCTCTGTCACGGGGGCAACATCACAACATCACTGACACACCACAGACACAGAGACCAATCTATCGGCCTGTGTCTCAATCCTTCAGTGTCTGTCTATGTGTCTCTTTGTCTTTCTTTTGGTCTTTGTTCATCATTACATAAAAACAATCCTGATGGCAAAGACAAAATCAACATTCTGATGATTTGGACATCACCCTGTTGGATGTTCAGTGGTACCCGACTTACAAAATGTCCTAGAAAACTAAAATAAAAAAAGAGTAACGTAATGTGTCGCTGCAAAAATGGCGTCACAAGTTCCAAAATATTTGCGCTATACAAAAGCAGCGCGTCTTTTTCTTACCGCAAGCATGCATGGAGATGAGGGTGCAGACGTGTATAAAACAGCTATTTAATCTTTTTTGCACATCAAATACACAAAAAACAGGAAAAACACTAGTGAGTTTGAGAGATCTTGTTTCCAAAATCTAAAATTGTAAGCTTGTATTCTCTCAGAATGACAATTTTGAAATTTTCTTGTGAAAATCCCTGAGTTTTCCGTAAAGTTCCGTCACTTGATTTCCATTCTCTAGAGATTACAAACGGCACAAACTAATTTTGTAAGTCGAAGTAACACCGTACAGTAATAATTTCCCACTACATGAAGAGTTTCAAAGTGTGAAGTTTGTAGTGTGAAATAAAAAGACTCACTTTATCCGGAAGATGGCGGTTAGCCAGGAACAGAAGCCCTGGAACCAAAAAACATACTCTTTTCATCCGTAATGCACATTATTCACAACTCACGTTACACATCGTCTACAAAGCGCATTTTTTTTGTAAAAGTTATGAGTCATAAATTCAAAGTGACATCATTCATGGGCGGAGCCAAGTTTCTTTCAATAAGTGTAATTTTCAAAGTAAGTATTATATTCAGCATTTAATCCTGCTAGATAAAAAAAAGTGAAGCAAATATAAAAAATATATATAAAAAAAATTAACTATTGCATATATTTATATATAATAGTGAAAGAAATTGAAAAAAAAAAAGACACACTATTATAGACAAAGTGTAGTAGATTAAGCAACGACAAGAAAAGGCAATAGAACAAATATACGACAAAACTATCATTATCACAATTACAATTATAATCCAGCGAATGTACTCACATTGTCCCTTTGGTCAAAGTCAACGGAGCTGGACACGGAGGTGAGTCGCTCATAGCGGGAGTCCGCGGGGGTCTGCAGAGCGGAGGCCACGCTGAACACACACACACACACACACACACACCGTCAGAGAGACACACACTAGAGGGCGCTGACGTGCACTGTCACTTAGTGCTGAGGTTAGAATGATGTCATCAGTGCGCAACATGTTCACCTTCATGTCATTCCTGACCGCGAAAACTACCGGAGAAACTGACCAATCACAGACGGTCAATGTGTAGTTCGGCCGGTGCATTCACTCCGTTTAATTGTCCTGGTCCAATTTTCTGTTGAATTGGTGCAGACAGAGATTGACCATCAGAAGCCGATTAGGTCAAGCTATAGGTCAAGCCATAGGTCAAGTTAGGTTCAGCTGACCAATTTTGACTTTCGACCGATGTTTTAGACAAAGATCGCAGTTAAATCGAATGCATGGTGGATAAAATGTGTCTGAAAGTGGGAAATAATTGATAAAAAAAAATTGTATTAATCAATTCAGACGCTGAAAAAGTCCTAACGTTTACTAAATTAAATCTTTCTAAAAATGTGGTCCACATTTTCTGAATAAAATGCGCCGCTTTGATTTTACTGAAATTTTAAATCAGTAAAGGTTAAAAAGAAAATGGTAAAGGTTACCACTTTTGAACGTATTACATAATAACGGTATTGAACGATTACACAAAAACAGTAAAGGTTACACAAAAATGTTTTTAAAATGTATAAAAACTTAACGTTTAAAAAAAATGTAACACTTTAAACAACATGAAGGTGAAACAATGGGAAAGCGAGTCACTGTATCAGTGACCCAATAGCATTGTGTAGCTCCGGCTAAATGGCTCATTAGCCAATTAAAAAATGATGAGTCGGCGAGTTTCTCCGATCTCGGGTTGCATCCGCTAGGCTACGTCAATGCTAACGAAATAACGGCCCGCAGCAGTGAGTGACAGTGCGCACGACTGCTCACACAAACACACACAGAGTTAGCGTTTCAGACGGACGTCGCGTTACACACTCACGCCACCTAGAAAAGCAGTTGACCATGCAGAAAGAGAGAGAAGCTCAGGTTAAGATGTGAAAGACGGTGTAAAGCACATTTCTGATGCGTTTCAACAGCGCTTCTGATGCTTGAACCCACGTGGAGCTGAAGTCAAAACGACAAACTTGTCACTACAACCTCATTAATCAAAATGTTCCAAACAGAGAAAGATAGATAGAGAGTGTAAATGCAAACAGCATTTAAGGCTTAAACACTGTTTAAATATTGCATGTTTCATTTATGAAGTTTACGAATTTGACTTTTTTCATTGCACATTTAATATCACTCTCCTTAGTTTGTAAGGTGTATGCAGGAATATAATATATATTTTATATAAGTGGTTTAAAATTCATTTCTTTAAAAGCCTCAAGTGCAATACTGTATTTTTCATTACCAATTTAAGTTGTGTGCCTTTGTACAATCAGTGGGATAAGTTGCAATGCCTAAATGTGAATGATGAAGGTAAATTGCACTTTGTAAGGAATTATGAGGTAATTCTTGTAATGTTTTATAAAAGCATAGTTCATTAAAATTCAATATGTTCCTAATGTTCTTGTGCTTATTTACACCAAAACAAAGGAAATACATGATATTTTTGATATTTAATGCAGAGTATGATATAATTTTAATGGTCCGGCCCGCCTGACATCTCCTTAGGTCGTATGTGGTCCGCTATGCCACATGAGTTTGACACCCCTGCTTTAAGGGATCATATTTTGAGCTGAAAATTGCGAAAGAATTGGTTGACATGTCCAGTAAAAAAGATATGTGTGTATTGTTCAACCGACCACGAGACCATCACCGTGTCTATAAGGAACTGAAAGCGTGGGACGAGACATCGCCCTGACAACCGTGATTCTGACCACATCAGCGGTGTAGATTCACACAAGTGTCCTTAAATAGAATGTCAGTGTTGTATGAGTTGAAAACTGCCAATTAGATTTATTTCCCGCTCTTTTGACTATTTTCTGACTATAACTAAAGGTTGAAACCGAGTGTTGACCTCAGAATGAAACGGTTTGCTTAACTGCGTCACTCTTCAGAGATTCTGAGATTCAACATCAATCAATGGTGTAGCTGTTTTGTTTCTTATGAGTACAGCGCCATAGGCAAAGAACCGGAAGCAGAGGGTTTTAAACCCAACAGTGGCCATAATGACAAACTCACTCACTTCACTTAGAAGAGAACCTGGTTTATGCTGGAGGCTTTTGTCGTCCATCTTTTATCCAGGTTGCTGCATTCGATAAAGTTTGACATTTCTTCATTCACTACCTTAGTCTCTCTCTCTCTGTCTCATTTCCTTGATATGCTACAAGCCATTAATTAGTCCTTTGCTTGATCCTTTGATCTTTCATTTGCTAAATGATCTTTTCACACACACACACACACACACACACACACACACACACGCAATTTCTGCATCACACATGCGCATGTTGCCACACATACACAGTGTGAGTAGATAAAAAACTACCAAGTAAGATGAAACTACTATCTTGTTTAAGGAACAAATCAGCACTTTTTGTTCTTAAAGCGTCAGGATGTGATTGTGTTTGACCTCGAGATTACAGGTTGAGTCATTTATTACTTATTATCTTGAAGTTAATACCATTTCTGATTGTATAACTATATCATTAGTTAATAAACATGAACAAACATTAGAATATTTCAAAATTAAATTGACGATTTGTTTAATATTATTATTATTATTATTATTATATATTGCAAACCCACAAGCCACCATCGACTCATTGAGCAAAAGCAAAGCTAAATGTATTAAAAGTACACATCACGACAGATTATCATGTGAATGGTTTGTTCATATGGTCTTGTTTCTTATTGTTACTGTTCTTGACTTAACTTTATAATGAAATAATAAAGTACATTTTACAAGGAACAAAAGTCCCTTCTCAAAAATGAGATAATGAAAAATCTCGTCTAATTCTCATGAACAAAATATCGTGACACAGCGTTGAGACTCACTTCCTGGAGAAATGTCATTTCCAGGAGAAACTTCCTGTTTAAATAAACAGCGCTTGCAGGAAAACCTGTTTGAAAACAATGACTTCTACAAAAGTCACGCAATTCGGCTCGACAATGGTACTAAACCCAACAAGCCTCTCAAGATCAAGTTCAAGTTCAAGTTCAGAGCATTTGTAAGGCACTTTTCACAGCTTTAACCGTCTCAAAGCGCTCTCGACAAACTCAACCAATCAACTCCTTAAGAAAGAAAACGCAAATGGTTAAACGCAGCAGGAGCGACGGCGTTTGTTAGAACACAGATTCAGCCCAAATCCACCCGACGGAGAAGGCAGCGCAGGAAAAGTGAGTGGATTCACCAAGCAGACACAAGACGTCCTTGGAAGAGAGATGGAGATTAAAAAGCAGACGTACTATTCCTGCTCATCCAGACGCTCGTAGCGCTGCTTCCGCCTACTGCTGGGGAAGAAAGACACATTCATCATCACACACCTTCTTCCTCTGAAAGGGACGCGACCTTGGCTCCATCTTTTGTTCCGCAGGCTCTTGTGTTCTAGCGGCCGTGTCTTTTAGTGCAGGGTGAAGATTCGCTTTAATCGGGATTGGTATCATTGCTTTTTAATTAATTCAGTGAATTAATTGAATTTGAATGTAAAAAGAAGTGTACGTAGATGATTGTTTGTCTGGTCGTGTGATGAATTTTCTCGTGACAATAATCTCATTCCACAACAAACTTGGGAATTGGCTAAAAAAGTTCAAGTTCAAGTTTATTGTAAGAGGCACTTTGAGATTGTCTTGCAAAGCGCTGTTCAAATAAAAATTTAAATAATTATTAATTATTATTATTATTCATATAGCGCTTTTGACCAATGCAAAGTCGCTATGCAAATTAGGAAAGAAATAGGCTTTAAAAAAGAAAAATGTATTTGGATTATTTATCCATGTTCAAAAGTTAGGAAAAAAAGGGTCAGTTCAATAAAAAAAGAGTTTTTCCAAATTATCCGAGATGCTGAAATTGGAATTTGTTATCAGTTCTAATCACCAAAATTCAAAAAAAAAAAAAACAATTGACAAATATCAGTTTGGGTGTAATGTATGAATATATATATTTTTTTTAAGTTTTAAAGACACATTTCTGAATAGTAAGAGTGAAATAGAAAACCAAACTAAACGGACTCGTTTAAACAGTTAATCATCCTCTAGCGCTCATTAAGCGCACATATCAGCTACCGACGAGCAGCCGAGTTCGTTTGTCAAGCTGCCAAAATCCCGCAGTTGCACCTGTGAGAGAAGACAATGCTAATGGAAAAATAAATACAATGATCACACAATCAAATTCATCAGGGAAAAACAAACAAACAACATCAACACATCAAAGTTTTCAAGAGATCTAGTAGCGTTAATTAACATTTCCAGTTATAGTGCATTAGTGTCATTGGCTGAAATGCAAATCGCATCCAAGTATAGAAAAATGGATTTGTAAGTGGCTCAGACTTTAATTCAAATAGTAAACCATACGTGACAGTGCCATTATCTAATGCCACCCAGTTTTTGCGTGCACTACAGGCCAATTTAAACGGCTTCCGGATCCAAGACGCGGGTGGTGTAATGATTTTGGATCTGACAATCCAATCCATTAGTTCAAGAAGCACCGAGTGCAGGAAAAGTTTTGCTGAAGGAGCATTCAGCTTCGTTCTGGCCTAATCGGAACCTTCCAGCCCCCTGATTGATGAATCGAGTGACCGTCTGTATATTTTTAGCCCGGGTGGATTCAGACTCGCTGCAGACTGGCGATGGAGGTTAGATGAGGCCAAAAACATGCGATACGTGAAACCTGAGAAACTCCACTTCGCTGACCGCAGCGGTGTGACCATTTATTCATCTTCAAATCACCGTACGATAAATGTTATGGCACACGCTCTGGTGTGATAGCGACTCGGCCTGTGAGCATCACTGTACCTGTCAGCATCAGAGACCAGTGCCAGACGCCCGTAGTCCCATGCCACCTTCCTCAGCACTGAGAACACACACAGCAGCACCTGACCAAGACAAAACACACACCATAAAGTCGCAGATTTAAGATGTGATTAAAAATCCGCAATAAAATTAATCTTTCAAATCTGATCCGCGGTTCAGAAATTTGTACGCACTTTTAATTTTGATCAATATATAAATGCTTCATTTGCCCATCAAATGAAATATACACAGATACACATGCAAAAACGTGAATTAAAAGATATAAAAAATATAATGAAAACGTTTATATAATTTTTAAGTTTATAGAATTAATAATTGAGTGTTTTCATTCTAATTGCGTTGCAATGCTTGTAATCTTTGGCACTAGTACATCATATTTTGTTATTTGAATAATATTAATTATTATTTGAATAATCATTTAATATTTTATAAGTTTTATTAAACTGTGGTTCTTATTAAATTGTGCACTTTCAGACAGTTAAAACTGTGAAAAGATCCTTACAAATGCTCAGAGCTTCAACTTAAACACTAGTAATCAGAAAACACTTAGAATTTCCTCCAAATTTTTTAAAACATAAAATGTATTAATTTAACTGAATTTGCCAGCCATTGTATCATTAATATTTTAATTTGAGAAACACAATGTCAGTGTGTACTTCCCTTCATTGTACTTCAATATGAACGTTCCTAATCAAGCCCTAGAGCAAAAAAAAATTGTAAAAGAAGTATTAACCTGTCTAATTGTTTTATTTTACCAACAAGCAAGAAATAGAATGAAATGTCCCTGTATGTCCCGCAAACGTCCATAAAGTGTCACACAGAAGCGCAGAACAAGAAGACAGTTGAGATTCCAATGAAAGATAAATTATTATTCTTGCATCTTCCCAGTATGAGAGAATTCGAAGTAAATGTTGACATTTTCACCCTTCCTCTTTTATTTTTCACCTATCCAATCCAGACATCTCACACAAGGCTTGGAACATTGTTTAGAATGCCTAGGCAAAGTCAGCTATAGTATTCCATAGAATTTGACACATTGCCAGTAAGACAAACACCAAAAAAAATTCTGAATTACTGTAACAAATGAAACGTCACAAATACAACACTTGAACAAATGCAGAGATTATAACGTACCAGAAAGCACATGAAGTCCAGAGCGAGGACAGTGGGCACTCCTCCGAACGGCAGACCCTGGAGCACCGTGCTGCCGATCCGGCCCGTGTAGCACCAGTACTTGGTCTTGTTAAAGACTTTGGGGCAGTTGTCCGGGTCTGTGCAGACCTCGGCCTGGGCGTTCACAGCCATCGCGATCAAAATGAAGACCAGCCACATTGTCACCACTGCATCCTGAATCCAAACCTGTTGAGAGACGAGAGTTTCGTGTCATTGATGCTTGCGAAAACCACCTTAAATACTTGAAAAAAGACTTTTAGAGGTCTGCGACATCTAAATGTCTCTGCATTACTTGTACTAATTGAATCGAAATTAGTGGGAAAAATATATATAACTTTAAAAATACAACAAGTTAATTCAACTATCAATAAATACAGAATACAGCTGCCAGCAGCAACAACAGTGATCAAGATCTCACGGTTCAAAACCAATTGGACTATCAATTGGACAACAGGAACATACTAATGGACATTTTTGACTGCAAAAAAATAACAAAAAACACATTTTCGCTCTCAACTCCGGACCAAATGAATACAATTCAAGTTTTTATACCATTCAATTTAACCGTTTAAATTATCGTGTCAATTAAAATACCAATATGCTTTGTTTTGATATTTCAAGTTAACACTTAAAAATGGAGCTGTTTGATAAGTTATATTGTTTGATAAGTTTAATTAAGTTTGATAAGTTTAATTAAGTTTGATAAGTTTTATTAAGACTTTCTGAATTCAATGGCATTGGTTTGACATTGATTGGTCTGACGTGAATTAGAAATTGGAAAAAAATAAGTAATATGTGAAAAATAGTAAAAAGTAAAAAATACAAGTCAAACAACTAACTGAATAATCCTCAAGTTCGCCATTCGGCTCGGTCTCGGCACTCCCTTTTCTGGCAGGGTGGGCGTGGTCTAATCCCAACAAGCACCAGGGTTTCCGGCCCTGGGATTAAACTTCTAAACATGAGTCTAACACGATTTTAGCATGAAACACAATAGTAAAACTAAAACAAGGACCGTTTGAGCAGAGATGGCCAAACTAGGTGACCCCTGATGACCACTAACTAAAGTTTCTACATTTTTTTTCCAGATTTCCACAACTTTTCACTCGTGTACTATGATTCCAGAGTCATTCACCCCTTTCGAAACAAGACGCTTGCTTACGTCGCCCTAAAGAGCCAGGTGAAGATGTGTTCATTAGGACTCCAGGTTGTCCTTGGTTGTGGCAGACTGACATTTTTGAAGCGTTAGAGCAGGTTTTATGGGCTTATGGAGAGAGCGGCGACAGGAAAGACGAGTTCTGGCGACGCACAAAGAAGGTGTGACGGTTATCGAACAGCACAAAACCTCTACGCACGAAACGCACTCCACAGCCACACGTGAGGAGTTCCACCATGTCCACCTGCTTGACCAATGTCATCAGTTTCACCGGTTGTCTTTCTCCTCACACTTCGTCTCCACTTTTCCGGTGTTATTTATTCGCAATAACACCAGGTCATTTCCAGATCGGCTCGCAACTTCAAGGTTGTGGCTTTGATAGCGGCTCGCTGATATGAGAAGACAAATCATATTGACGCAGGTTTATATTATCTAGAGGTTACCAGCCAAGGATGAAAACACATATACACACATATAGCCGATATAACGATGGACGTCAAAACTTTCATTATTATGACTGTGAAAATCACAGAACAATCATACTTACGATTATCATGTCCTGTTTTTATTTTAAAATTAACCCTCATTATTGACAAGAAGATTACAAATTAATAAGCATATCTCAAAGAAATAGTATATCATATCTCATAATAATTACCAACTTATTTATTTACAGACTAAATGTGGACTTAAAAAGGAATTATTTTCATTTAGTGGTTTTGAAAAAAAAAAAAAAAGTTTCAATATAAATCTATATATATATATATATATCACCACAAACACACTTTTGGACTGCGAGAGAAACCGGAGACCCAGAGGAAACCCACGCAGACCATTTAGAAGTTACGGAGGTAAACACTTTTTTTGTCTGTGAAGCGGATGAATGGAGCGAATGGATTGTAGCCCCCCAGGCTCAGACCCTTAATTAACAGCTACAGCAATAAAACAAAAGGGCCGTCACAAGCAGAGTTAAGCCAAGCGAGAAAAACGCCGAAGCTTCTGGAAAATACATATTGAGCGTAAAGGTGATGGAAACAAGGAGCGTCACGTGCAGGTTACGGGTGGGTGGTAAATCAGAATCAGAAACTTCATTGGCCAAGTTGCAAATGACAACAGGGAATTGAGTTTGGTCTGACTCCGCCTTTTACGTAAACCGCTATTAACGTAAAAAAACGGTATTGAGTTGTATTTCTCTCTATCTCTCATCATTTTTTCATCATGTTTGTCTATTCAGTCTGTCTTTTTATCTATCCATTCATCCATCCATCCATAAGTCCGTCGGCCTGTCTCTCTATTCATCTGTCTGTCACCCATATTTCATATCTCTGTTGATCTATTTAGCGACCCATCTATGCGTCTGTCCCTCTCTCTCTCTGTCTCTCTCCATCAATCTATCTATCTATCTCTCCATCCAGATGTCTGTCTATTCATCTCTCTCTAATCTATATTTATATTAGTCTATTCATCGATCTGTCTGTCTCTCTCGCCCTCTCTTTCTACCTCTCATTAATATTTTTATTTGTCTATTCAGTCTGTCTTTTTATCCATTCATCCATCCGTTTATCCGTACGTCTGCCTGCCTCTCCATTTGTCTGTCTGTCATCCATATTTCTATTTGTCTATTCATATCTTGGTTGATCTATCTATTTACCGACCACCGGCCCCCGTCTCTCTCTCTATCCATCCATACATTCATCCATCCATCCATCTATCTATATATCCATTAATCTGTCTGTCCATTCGTCTGTCTGCCTGTCTGTCTATTCATCTCTCTGTCGTTCGTATTTCTCTCTCTCTCTCTCTCTCTCTCTCTCTCTCTCTCTCTCTCTCTCTCCATTTTAGCGCTTCCTGTTGTGAATGTGACCACCATCTTTTTCAAAGGTCACAAGGTGAAAATCCAGTGCGTTAAGCGTGAAGGACATTGTTATGACCCCGCCACTCTCTAAAACAATCTAACAGATGGTACCACTGTGCAGATTGAATCTGTGTAGCGAATCCACACTAACGCGGCGAAACATGCATTAGCATGAGAGCAGCGAATATCCTGCACAACAACACAACACACAAACTCAACAATTAGGGGCTCGAGAAGCTTTTTTCAGGCTGAAAACCCTCAATAAATCTCAGAGTTTTATTTTTATTATTCTCATCAACAGAAAGTGCGTTTTCAGAGATTAAAATGTCTTTATGGTTCTGTTATGTATCTTGTTGACGCAAATAAACAAATATAAGCAACTGATTTTCTTTACACAAAACAATGAAACATCTTTTTTATCCTCTACCTCTCATCTATATTTATATTTGTCTATTTATTAGACTGTCTTTCTATCCATTCATCCATCCGTGCATCCTTCAGTCCGTCTGCCTGTTTGTCTATTCAGATCTCAGACATGTCTATTGATTTTTTTAACATTTCTGGCTAATTTAAGGCGCTGTGTGAAGATAATTGTAGCGAAATATTGTATTTCCTTGTGCAGCAGACCGAGTGTTTTGATCGTGTCTGTTTCTTGGTTTTTATTACTGCATATATTTGCGTAAATACGTTTTTTTGTCATACTGTAAAGATATGTATTGTATATCATTACAATCAGAAACCCAAAATGAACAAAACACAAAGTCTCTGTTTTCAGTAACGCAGCATTTCGCAGGAACGCCGATAAATCGCATTTCTCCCAAACGTGACCAAGTAAGTGGCTTTTCGTCCCATCTTAATTAGTGTCATACAATACTCTAATAATCTATCCTAAAATCGATGATTAAGTAATTAGCCAAGTGTAAAGGCGCATACCCCGCCAATTTAATAACTAATGTCTATTTCAACATTTAATTTTTACAACAATTTTAACAATAAAACAGACCAGGAAACTATAGAGTTCTTGCTTCCTTTCTCCATCTATCACAACCTGCAAAGAAGCTAATAAAAATCCTCAAACTGCTGGGATTTGTCCAGCTAGTTCAGACCTCAAGACTCAGAAATGAAATAAGCAGATATAAATAAAATGAAATATTTAAGTACGAAGAATAAACACATGAACCAAACCGGTCAGTTAATTTGATGATTTGTCTGATGGATTTTCCTCCAGTATCTCAGTGTTCTGATTGTGGCCAGCAGATCAATGAGAAGAACGATAGGAAGAGTGAAACTTCAGAACATCTCACAGGTTTGTTCCAGTGAAGTATTGCGCAAGCTCAGACATCATCTTCGTGGAATAATGAATTTATCTTGTGGACTTTCTTGGAATGGAGAAGAATGTTTGTCTGCTGATGGAGCGACTGGAAAGGAGATAGCAGTCTGACGTCTTCACAGTTCTGCTGAAACATCCAAACGTTCAGCTCCACTCCAGTAGCATAAA
>MU204446.1:546765-551576 GCA_017309775.1 Paedocypris sp. Pulau Singkep
ACGTCCACACTGGCAGCTTTCACGGCTGGTTATGGGTTTATTACTACATGACACGCCATTGTGGAGCTTTCAAACTGTGCTTTTCTATAGAATACTAAATAAACCAGCTGGTGAATACGAGTCGACGCGACTGGTTAGCTTCAGGCGTGGAAAAGCTCGTCAACAGATTCCAAACACCTCACGCGTTTCGCAGCCGAAAATGTTGAAAATTATTCCAGATTTGCCGTGAAATGATGCGCTTGACGAAGAAGTCGGTGATGATGATGATGATGATGCGGACTCACCTGACCGCAGTGTCGAAGCGGAGTAGCTGTCGGCTAGCTACCGCTGTCCGTCCCAAAACAATCCCCCGAAAATCACCGCAGTTCCCGATGTAAACGCTCGTCGGGGTCGTGTAGTAGTGTTTTTAGAAAGCAGTGGGAGTGCGAAACCAGTCCGTGGGAGACTACATTATCCCGCGAGGGTCTCGCCCGGACACTGACGCGCTTCGAGCCCTAGCATGGCCGTGTCTGGGCCGGTGAATGAGTGAGCGGTTGATAGGCAACACACGATCTCGCTCCCGCTTGGGCGTCGGCCATGATCGGCTTTCTTCGGATGTTGTCGGTACCATTCGGCTCTTGTTCGGAAGGCGACGGCGGTGTTCGGCCCGTGTTTCAGTAATTCTCGACATAGTTCGAAAGGTTTCGTCGATTTAGCCAATGTTGGTGTCGTGGGCGATTTTTTTTTTAATTGTGTGTTCAGTTTCACTTCGTTAATGCTGCTGAATTACCTCCTTTTGTCCAAACATCGTTTGATTTAACTCATTGGTTTCACCTTCATTTAATATTTAGTAAAAAAAAAAAATCAGTTATTGTTATGCTCACTTGTCTTTGGAATTTAATTTTTTTTTGTAGTTTTATAGTGATGTTTCTTCTTCTTTAGTCCACGCTACACACAATGCGAAAAATGTTTAGTCTATGTTTTATTTTGATTATTTTAGAATATTGACTCTATTCCACAGCAGACAAAAGCGTAGATTTTCATTTAGAACTTATGAAAGTTGTTTTGTTTGCTGTTCCTTCTGGCAATGCAAATTTCGAGAGCTTTTTCACTGATGCAAAGCCCGTAGACAAAGGAAAGGAATCTGGAGTCGGTTGAGTCTCACGTTCACACGATACAGCTTTTAAAATGGGTCTTGTATAGATCTTCTGGACAATGTACACAGAAGATCAGGAGAACTGAAGCGATGATTGATGCTTATATTGAATCTTTTTTTGTATTTTTGTCAATGACATCCTTTTTAAAATAGTTTTTTCACCATATGATCTTGAAGGAACATGTTGGATCGCACTGCAGTCTTAAAACAACAATCAAATACTTGAGATCCAATCTTAAGGCCCGATCTATGTCTAGTGCTTGTCTGGGTTTCTTCCTGGTTTCCAGTTTCCTCCCACCGTTCAACAGCATGGAGAAATGTAGTCAAGAAAATTGTCTATATGTGTGAGTGACTGACTGAGTGAGTGAGTGCATGTGTGTAGGTCCTGCTCTGTGATTGGTTGACCACAAACAGTGTGTGTCCTGTCCATAGTAGCTGGGATTGGCTCCAGCTCCCCGTGACCCAGAAATAGTGTAGTGGTTCAGAACAGAAGGCCGTTCAAAAGGGTGTAAAAGCTGAAAATGGTTGAATTAGTTGACTATTATTCTGCTTTTAAAGGCCAAAAGGTCATTGAATAGAATGTTATGTCTTTATGGTGTTCAGTTTTATGACTGTGATTGCATTTGTCAAGTATTGGTCCAACTCCACCCCAGTACAGTACTTCTAACCTCCTAGTCTAGCCTCCTGACTTTACTGCTCTTTTTGAAAAGGAGATATGAGATAAGACAAGACTTTTTTTTAAAGTACTTTTTATTATTTGCAGTAATTAGCGAGTGTGTGTCCTGCCTCATGCTGTAATTGGCTCCAGCTCACCATGACCCAGAAATGGAGTAAGCGGTAGAAGAATGGATAGATGGATGGATGGATGGATGAAAGGATGGATGGATACACAAATATAATAAAAATACAGTACTAAGAAAGCTACATACATAAAAAAAGAATACAACAAAGTATTATTTCTATTGGCTGAAAATGTAGAAAATAAACAATTGTAAAAATAATAAAACACACAACAGATACAAGAACATTAATTGAGTATAGAAAAGTAAAAACTAAAGTAGAAAAAAATACAACAAATACCAAAAACGACACACGTAGTGTTGTCAAAATTTACATAACACATCCTATATATCGTGAAGATAGTAAAATCTTAAATTTTTTAAATCCCAAATAAATATTTTAACATCCATTTTTTTTGTCAATGAAAAAAACATTTAAATATTTATCAAAATGCAAGTAATTTCGGACTTTAAGATTTTAGGACTCGTCTAGTCCGCAACACACTACGTATTTAAACTGAATGCATTTTTACATTTTTTATAACGGAATACATTTAGAAAACATTTTTGTCTGTCAGTCCTAAACCTTTTTTTTAAACAAAGTGTGACCTGGTGTGACGTGTTCTTTATGACTTGTTCTTCTGGGCTGTCTTTCTCCTCAAGTCGAAGATCACCTCCTTCATCTTTGAGGTGTCGAGGAGCAGATTGTTGGATGCTGTCGGAGACCTTAATCTGTGATGGTTTGGGCGGATTTGGTCCCTGCACAACAACAACGTACTTACTTATCTACAAAGTGAACGTTCTAAAGTTATTAAGAGATGCTATTATAGCACACACATTAGTTCACTCACGCTGACAAGCATCACACTGATATAAAAGTACAAGTATAAAACCAATATACAAGTGCTTTATTAGAAACACTTGTGTTTAAAACGTGTAACAGATGCGTGCGTTAGATGAAAATTAAAAAATAAAATAATTAAAAACTGCAATAAAAAGAGCGTGCCACAAAAAATTAAAACATTAAAATTCTGAAATACAGTTAGAGATGATCTTTTAGCGCCTACCCCTACCCAATTTCATATATGTAAACAGCTTTTATTAGAAGCTCTTCAATACAAAAAAAAAATACATTTTATTATAATTATTGTAATTTAAACAACAATTTAACTAGTTGGAGCAGGGTTCCATCCGTCAGACACAAACATATGCTGCCCTCCAGTGGTTTGATTTAAAGATTGTACGTGTTTTATAATCGCAAAATGCGTGTTCTGGTTCAGAGCGAAAGCCGGTTTTCTGAACGCCTTTTTCCAACTTGCTATGTTTAATTTGCAGATTTTGCTTAATAACAAGCTGCTGGGAAAGTCAAACGTCAAAAATGTTCTCCGTTGTGGATTTGAAGAGGGTGAAAGTCGGATATCCCTGCGGCTACTGCGGGAACTCTGAGGGGAAAGAGTCCTTTGGTAAGTTAGTGCTGCAGAAATAAAATAAAAAAAAGATGAATTATTAAAAAATGCTAATAAACTAGAAACGCGTTTAAATTGATAATACAAGATACACAATAAACGAACGAGAGTTTTGGAAATCTTGCGTTATTACGTATTATTGCTAGTTTGTGTTTATTTTTGTTTTATATTTATCGTGTTTATTCATGTTTTAAATGTGTCCAATTAATAAACTAAATATTTTAAATAATTCCTGTACAAAACAAACAAACAGCACACGTTAACACAACTGTTTATGTCTTTTCAACTAGTTGACTTTTATCCCAAAAGGAAAGAACGTTTTTGCTTCCTGGTCATTCAAAACCCCCGAACTCACGTCGTAGATGACGTAAAGCCGCCGTGGAGCCTCATGTATATTAACAACAACATGTCCCAACGTCATTCTCTGGGTGCGTTTGCGCGTCCAATCCCATTAAAGTACCCGCCTCTTTTCCCTTTCTCTACGTCAGTTTAGGCCAATCGGCGATCATTTTCAACCCACGTCACACGTTGCAAATTGATATTCATATTGTGGTCCTTCTTCATAGTATCCTCAGTTAAACCTTCTCCGGGGGCAGCTGAGTGAGTTTGACAATGGCAGCGGGTGGGACGTATAGTATAGTGGAGTATTTCGGGGGAGATGATGGCCATCGCTGCGGCTACTGCAAACAGGACAATGGCAATTTCTCGCACGGTAATCAAGCATTTGTTTCGTACTAAATCCTGCGGAGGAAGCCGAGCACATGGAAGCCGGTGTTTCAGCTTTGCCCACTTCTCACTTTTTGTGACATTATGGGTTGTTGAATGGGGTTTATAACGCCCCGACCGGTTAAACTAACATATAAACTGTCTTCGAGTGGTTTTCAGAATGTTTGAGAAAGTTGTGTTGGATTTAACCGGAAATGGCGTGTTTGCATTTTGGTATGTTTGTGTGTGTTTGTTTGTGTCTGTCTGTCTGTCTGTCTGTCTGTCACTCACTCACACTGTCTGCCTTGAATAGAAAAGAATACTTTTATTGTCATTGTACAGAGATACAATGAAATTAGTATTGCTTCTCAATTTGGTACAAAGGAAAGATGTGATAACACAATCTCTCTCTCTTTCTCTCTTTCTCTCCTTCTCTCTCTCTCTTTCTCTCTTTCTCTCCTTCTCTCTCTCTCTCTCTCTCTCTCTCAGCCAATATAAATTATTACTACAATATATTTAAATATGGTACAGCATATAGAAGGTTAGAAACACAAGAAAAATTCTGTCTATCTATCACTCTGTTTGTCTTTCACTCTGTTTGTCTTTCACTCTGTCTGTCTGTCTGTCTCTCAGTCTGTCTGTCTATCAGTCTCTCACTCTTGTCTGCCTGTCTCTCTCTCTCTCTCTCTCTCTCTCTCTCTCTCTCTCTCTCTCTCTCTCTCTCTC
>MU204446.1:562317-580249 GCA_017309775.1 Paedocypris sp. Pulau Singkep
GAGAGAAGAAGAGAGGAGGGAGAAGAGAGGAGAGCAGATGAGATGAGAGGAGAGGAGAAGAGAGGAGAGAAAAAGAGAGGAGGGAGAAGAGAGGAGAGCAGATGAGACGAGAGCAGACACGAGGCGAGGAGAACAGACGAGAGGAGAGGAGAACAGAGGAGAGGAGAGGAGGTGTAACACACTTCTCTTCTTCTGGAAGCGATGTCTCTTCCAGAACACCATGTGCGTCATGGGCCACGAGTGAGTCTTCTCCAGCACCGTCGCCTCCACCTCCACCAGATCTCTGCTGCAGAGACACACACCACTCACCGTCACACACACACACACACACACACACACTCACCTGAGCAGTGGTTTCCCAACGAGTGTGAAGTCACTTCCTCCCACCAGCAGCACCTGCCGAAGAACAACTCACCATCATCATCACTAGAGCTGTGCGTGTTTGCCCAAAATCATAATGACGGTTTTCTTTGGGGCAATTATTTACCGTATTTTCTGGACTATAAGCCGCACCAGTATATAAGCCGCATCCGCTCTATGAACGGTTTTGAATTGTAAATGTACATGTGTGTAACTAAATAGATCCTTTCCTAACCTGCATTTTAACACGGCAGCAACTTTGCTGATTAAAACGGGACCGAAAAAAAGAGAGAATAAACTGTTTCTACCGTATTTATCTTCATTATCATAAAATCTGCAGAATAGCCGCACCTTTGTATAAGCCGCACGGTTCAAAACCTGTGAAAAAAGTAGCGGCTTATAGTCCAGAAAATACGGTATTTGCATTAAAAACTACATTTATAATGACCTAATACATGTTATAACATTGTTATTGCAGTGGTGGTGGCTGAAACGTCAAGCAGCTACAAGCATGAAGATTAACAAATAAAACTATAAACTAAACGGATATACCAGTTATACAAAACTACTTTTCATATCACATATCCATATCACGTTAATACCGCTGTACCGCGCAGCCCTAGCACACACCTTCTCCAGCCGGATGCGTTCCCCACAGGCCGCGTGGATGTGGCTCTCGGTGAGGATCAGGTCTTCGTTGGTCACCTTCCACTGGCGTCCGGCCAAGTGAACCACGGCAAACAGACGCCCGAGGCCGCCCGTCTCCAGCAGAGCGTTGACCCGCCGCACCAGCGCTGAGGAGGAGAAGATGATCAGCATCAGCACCACACACACACACACACACACACACACACACACACCTCCGTGTCTCGCTCTCTCCTCCACAGGGTCCACCAGCTCCACCTCAGGCCACGGCGGTCTGGAGAGAGACGTCACCGGAACGTAGCTGACACACACACACACACGAGTTACTGAGAGGAGAGAGAGAGACAGAAAAGACTTCTCAAAAAAGATGTGTGTTGTTTTACCTCGCGGGATAAAAACTGCCTGATGAATTCTGGAAAAGTGTCGGTGTAGAAACCAAACATCCTGTAAACACACACATACTAAGAACAGGGGAGGGAGAGAGAGACAGAGAGTGAAAAGAGAGAGGGTGAGAGATGAGAGAGACAGACCGAGAGAGAGGGAGAGATAGAAAGAGCGAGAGAAAGAAAATAAGAGAGAGAGACAGACAGATAGAGAAAGAGAGAGACATGAGAGAGTGAGAAAGAGACAGAGAGAGCAAAAGACAGAGAGAGAGAGACAGACAGAAAGACAGATCAAAACAGACAGAGAGAATGAGAGAGAGAATAAGAGGGAGAGAGATGAGAGACAGAGAGAGAGAGAACATGAGACAGAGAGAAAGAAAGAGAGAGCACGACAGTGTGAGAGAGAGAGAGAGAGAGAGCAAACGACAGACCGAGAGAGGCAGAGAGCGAGAGACAGAAAGAGACAGACAGACACAGAGAATGAGAGAGAGAATAAGGGGGAGAGAGAGAGAATAAGAGAGAGAGAGAGAGAGAGAGAGAGAGGGAGGGAGAGAGGGAGAGAGGGAGAGAGAGAGAGAGAGAGAGAGCAGTAGACGGATACAGACGTGTGCTGGCGCGCTGGTTTAATCTTGTTCTTGTGCTCCGCAAACAACTCGTCAAAGCGGCTGCAGAACCGCGACTCAATGTCAGCGCCATGACGCTAAACCAGCGGAAGTTCCCGCGGAAGTAGCTGGATAAAAAAACCGTCCCCCGGAAACAGCCAGAGCCGCACAACAGTTCCTACGTGCGACGAAGATATACAGTATAAAGAAATAGAAATACAGATAGGAAGGAAACACATTCACATTATACGTTATGTTATACTGGTATTTTAGCAGAAAAACAAGTATTGACTAAATAGAGACCGGCATGACGCACAGATAGACTTGGAAAAAGGCGCTGCTGTGACCTATTCTGTCGAAAGTCTGCGTTTAAAAACAACTCCACGTTCGTTTTTTTGATTGTCGATATAAACACGAACAGCTACACCATTTTCGCTTTTTGATTAAAAAAAAAAAAAAAAACAATATGAATTTTTTGATACAAAACGAAAAACGTTTACAGATTAAAAAAAAAAATCTCAAAAACCTAAAAAATGACCTAATATCTCAAAATGTACACACACACACACACACACACACACACACGCACACACACACACACACACACACACAAGCTGTAATACATCAATCCTTTATTGGTTTGTGACACAGAAAGCCTCAAAGTCCTGAAGATTTGCATCAGCTCTGCAGATTCAGTCAGTGTTTAGATCCGAGGTAAGACTGGATGAAGATCATAAATAACTATAATAAATACCCAGGAAATGTACAACACATATTTCACTGCATTCTGGTTTCTGTGCAAAAAAAAACACCCCAAGAACTCTTCCGTAGCAGCCGAAGAAAACAATAAATAAATACGCTAAATAAACGCTATATTGTCGAAAAGTTGATATTTCTCCGAATCGAGTGTTTGAGCCACAAAACGTGTCTTGTTCACCTCGATTCTCACAACAGAACAACTTAAATCCAAACTGTTATTAAATCTTTACACATACACAAATTATAAAACCCAAAGCCTTATATATATATTCATATAATCGCACACACACGTTCTCACACACTCACAATCTCTGTAGAGGGAAGTTAAAACAACTTCTATTAAAAAAAAAACAAAAAGGAAAAAAGTTCTCTTCATTAAAGATGTTCTCATGCACGATATTCAAGTAGGAGGTTTGCGCGAAACTCTCGTTTCTTAAGGGACCAAAGTGGTTTTTGGCAACTAAGAGTGAAAATTCGCCTCTGAAAACCAAAAGTCCGTCTAAATGAAAGCGAAAAAACATTTTTTTTTTGTTTGTTTTACGTACTGAACGTTATCCCTGACGGGAAACTTTGGGGATTCTCGCCACACTCGCTCACACTAAATAAAAACGTATTTTCCCCCCAGCGTGAGCAGAACACGGCAAACACACACACACGCTGATAAAACCAAAAAATCTGATTGGCTCTGAAGGGAAATGTGCTTAGTGGTGATTGGTCGTCCGTTTCTCCGCGCGGGTTCCTCCGTGAAGCAGCGTTTCCTCTGAGGAGAGAAGGCAGTGGTGGAGGCGTGGCCTGTCTGGAGGCGGGCGTGGCGTGGCGTCTAGCCGCTGAGCGGGTCCTCGCGGTAGTGGATGGCGTAGCGCAGCTTGTCCAGCATCACGTGGAGGGAGGAATACTGCGGCAGCTTCACCATGAACATGCACGTCTCCACACGGATGTAGCGCTGGTCCGGAGAACCTGAAGAAACCACAGGTGACGCTCCACCGCCTTCACATCTTCACATCTACTCTAAAACATGTCAAATACCCTCGTCTTTACATTAGGGGATTGTACATGTTTTATTGGCATTTCGGTGAGCAGAGAGAGACGGATGGAGGCGGATGGGTGGAGATTGATAGATTGATTGATATAGATAGATATAGATTGATGATAGATAGACATAGACAAACAGAAAAACAGAAGAAAGATGGAGGACAGTCCAACAGACTAACTGATCAACAAAGATGGATAGATAGATAGATAGATAGATGGATGGATGGATGGATGGATGGATGGATGGATGGATGGATGGATGGATGGATGGATGGATGGATGGATGGATGGATGGATGGATGGATGGATGGATGGATGGATAGATAGATAGATAGATAGATAGATAATGATAAATAGCAACGAATGGATGGATGGATGGATGGATGGATAGATAGATGCATAGATAAATACTAACAAATAAATACCAACGAATGGATAGATGGATTGAGACAGACAGACGAATAAATGGATATAGATGGATATGGATAGATGGATGGATAGATAGATAAGATAGAGAAAGAGAGAGATAGAATAGAACAGAATCTGAGATAATGAAAATTAGACAAATAAATAGCAACAAATGGAGGTGGATGGATGGATGGAGACAGACGGATAAATGGATATAGACGGATATGGATGGAGACAGACAGACAGACAGACAGACGGATAAATGGATATAGTAGCCTAAAATAAGTACGAGTGAAATAATGAGTTTTATTTTTTTTTTTAATTGGATACTTTTACTCAAGTCTTCCTGGAAATGATGCCTTTTTAACAGTCATTCGTACATGTAAGATATCGGTACTTTTACTCAAGTAGATGGATATGGATGGAAGGATGGATGGATAGATAGATAAAGAGAGGTAGAGATAGAGACAGATAGAACGAAACATAATCCGAGATAATGAAAAATAAGACAAATAAATAGCAACGAATGGATAGATGGATGGACGGATGGATGGAGACAGACAGACAGACGGATAAATGGATATAGATAGATATGGGTGGATGGATGGACGGATGGATGGATGGATGGATGGATGGATGGATGGATAAATAGATAGATAGATAGATAGATAGATAGATAGATAGATAGATAGATAGATAGAAATGGTCGTACGTATGGACAGACAGATAGATAGATAAATAGATAGATTAGGGGCAAAGATGAGAGAAAGATAGAAAGATAGATAGACAAATAGATAGCAACGGATGGATGGATGGATGGATAGAGACTGTCAGACAGACAGATAGTACCAAATAGATAGTAATGGACGGACAGACAGAAAGACAGACAGACAGCATCACTGGACAGACATGAGAAAGGAAAGATGGAGGCGCTCCCTCACCCACTGCCCCGTCGGGCGGGGCTATCTTCATGGGGTAGGGGGGCACGTGAGCAGTGTCGGGACCGCCGTCTTTACACGGGCAGGTGAAGGGGATTCGCTCCTGGTTGCAGGCGAACTTGATGAACTTGCTGAGCTCCTCCTGCGTGAACATCTCCAGCGCCGCCCAGAACAGCTCGATGTGCTGGTCCGTCTCCATCAGACCCACCTGGTACATGGTGTGAGCCTGCGGGAAAACACACACACACACACACACACGTGTTAATTGTTAGGTCAACGTTCGCAAAACGTACAATGGTAAAAAAAAAAAAAGCTGTGAATGTGTAAGATAATTGTTGCTTTTTATTCAGTTGATCGTCTGGATTGTTGCTGTTGACTATGACAAAGACAAAGACCATGCACAAAATTAAAACAATAATAATTTCTTTAATTTTGCTTGTGGTTCAATTACGCTACGATTCTCTCAGAAATACACGTTTTTTCTGTATTTAACAAACCTAACTTGTGACTCGGATCATTTTGTTATCGTTTTACTTGAATAATAGAAAAAATCGATTCTAGAGGTCAGGACTTCATTTCCCAAGATCCTTTGCTCTCCAGTCTCAAGCTCAGGCCTGTTTCAAGCTCTCTGTTTCTCTGACGTCATGTATGTGTGAGTAACTAACGGTAATGAGTAGTATTAATTGCTAGGTTAACGTTTGCAAAATGTACAATTGTAAAAAAAACTGATGAAAGCAGAGGTGTAAAGTACTTGAGTAAACATTGGGAATTTCTGCACATTTTGAACATATATTATTTTACTTAATAGTATTTTTGGCTACTTTGTACTTCTACTGAGTATCCAAAAAGACATTTTATATATTTGTGTGTAATACATGACATGTGTATTACAAAAGTATACTTTTTTGTATTACACATGTGTACATTGTATATTTACAAAATGTACATAAATTGTACTACTTGGCTACTTTGTACTTGTATGGAGTATCAAAAATATAAGCAACTTTTAAATTCACACAGTCCCAATAATTTCACCCAATCAATAAAGTACAAGTACTAATAGTAAAAAGTAAAAATACTATTCTCTGTGTTTCAATGTCTAAAGAAATTTTTCAGTTTCTTTTCGTGTTTGTCGTACTTTTTTTTTTTTTTTTTGAGTCAATTATATTACACTAATGCAGTGGTTCCCAACCTTTTCTTGTTTGAGGCACCCTTGGAAAGCCTTTCAAAAGTTCCCGGCACCCTTATAAGGAAATAGATATTTAAAAACATTATTACCGTATTTTTCGCCATATAAGACGCACCGCATATAAGACGCACTCAATTTTAAAGGAGGAAAATCTAGAAAAAAAAGATTCTGAACTGAATACTGTAGTAAAATATTTTATATCAATTGTATAAAACTTAACAGCAGTTTAAGAACAATTGTATGTCAGTAAAGTCAGTATAACAGTGAAAGTAGGGGTATGGATTTTGCAATCATTATTAATTTAAATTATTAGAATACCGCATAAAGACAAAAAAAAAACTATTTTTTAAAATATGTTAAGAACATGTTTTAAATGGCCCATATATTTGGATGAATATATTTTGAAAATAATCTCACTCACTTAAAAAATATATTAGTACAATGTTTCACGGATACATTTCTTCACCGTATATCGAACACTGTATTTACTGTCCTTTATTGAAGACAGGGACACAGAGAATGCTGTTGCACACCTTTACATTTTACTCGTTTTCTCTATGTCTCTGTTTTCTAAATTGTGCACCGCACCCGATAGATCTGCTTGTTTTATTTTGATCGAAGTTCGTTTTCGTTTGGAAATAGTGGTTTCATTCTTTCACAAGATTCTGCATGAGAAAGAAAGCGAGACAACGTATGTAATACCGCGGTATTGCACACTTAGATGCCGGTGACCGCGCTCCGCGGATCTCTGTATTTGCCAGACGCACCAACTTTTCACCCTCAGTTTTGGAGAAGAAAAAGTGCGTCTTGTACGGCGAAAAATACGGTATTTATTTATTTGTTATTTCGAGAGTTTGCATGCAACAACACCTTATACCTAGTCCTAGATGATATGAGAATACTGTTTACACATTCTGCCTTAATAAAAAAAAATTGCAAATTTTCCCCGAATTTTTGGCGGCACCCTCAAAAGATCTCACGGCACCCCTTAGTGCCGCGGCACACCGGTTGAGAACCACTGGCTTAGAGTCTCCACAAATAAAAAATAAAAAAATATATATTATAGATTCTCAAATTGTCCTCTAATGGCTTTAAAGGTTTATTTTTCTTCATTAAAACAAAATAATATCATTATGTAAAATTTAGAAATTCCAAATTAAATTTGCATTATAAATGCAATGTTCAAAAAAAGAACTGGTCATTCCCAAAGCTAAAATATGCCCCAACAAAATAACTAAATATTTCTTGGGCATTTTTAAACAATTATTCTACATTAGATTATTTAATTTATTAGGGTGAATTTATCTGGTGCTTTTTCTCAGGTGTGTCAGAGTTGGCTAGTTACAGACACCATGAGGCGTTCCCTTCTCAGTCTGGTCCCAACTCCAGTTGAAAAACAAGTTGCCGCATTGAAGTTCAGGGAGATGCCACAGGATAAGATGCTTATCAATTCTGACAATTCCACCACTTTTCAAATTTTGGAACACTTGTAGAAAGAAGCCCTCGATCCTGTGGATGAACTTCTTCAGAAGTCTGGTTTGGTTTGGTTTGCAATATGTGGTTCAAATCTACCAGAGAATGTAGCAAAAATAATCAATTGCTACTTTCGCCCCAGACCAAAGCAATCGCACCAAGCAATCCACACAGTTGCTCCACAAGTGCCCCAGTGCTCAGCCTAGATTTACGCCACCTATGCAAACACACCAAAAACATCTCACTGGCCGAGACACCAATAGTCTGGAAGAAAGTGGAAAGTGAAGCACAACAAAAGTGCACAGTAACAAACCTTGTTTCACATGAGCACCTGTAGAAACATTCATTTCCTTCCAATTACCCCCCCCCCCTTTTTCTTCACTACATTCACACGATTGGTTTCCATGAGCTACGTTTATTTTTCATTCAATTACAGCTCCATCATTTCCTTAAATCTTGAGCAACATACTATATCCTTCCGTACATTCCACCCCATATTGAAGAAAAGCCTCAATAAAACCAGTCACAAGTCTGTCCAGAAACCCGCCGCCCTTATGAGTAGCATCAAGCAGCAGAACAAGAAGATGAGGTGGAACAATCCAGTCTGTTCAGATTAAGATGATGTCACTGGCTGATGTCTGATCAGTCGACCATCAACGCCGATTTGTCAGATCAAACTCTACTTTACACCTGCTAGAGCGTGAACGTTCCCAGCAGCCTCTGCTCCAGACAGATCGACAGAAAACCTCTCATCCCGTCAATACAAAAAAAGAGAGAAGACTTGGGAAAGAAATCACTGCTGCGTTCAACTTGGTCAATATCGGTGACCTCAACGGATTTAAACTTGAAGTGTCTGTGAATATTTTACATTTTGAGATTGGACCACTATGTCCCAATCAACAGTCCTTCCCAATTAAGCGACAAGCCAAAAATGAAACGAGAAGTTCAGTACTAAACATAACGTGAACTTGTCATTACGACCTTTATTGTCGGACACACACACGGTATAATTGATTAAAAACATGCAAGAGAAAAATGCGGTTCACACATTTTTACGATTATCTCAAGCGTTGCCGTCCTCTCACAGAAAGGACAAATCTTTCGGAAAGGAAACGAAAACAAATGAAAGACAATATTAACTCTGTGAACGTACAATACGAAAATACAAGTCCTGGACATTCAGTTCTGGCTGTTTTCATTGTATGGCAAGACACAAAGAACTTGGACTTAGAAACGATGCTCATCTTAACACATCTTGATCGCATCAACGATCATCTAACGCACCGAACAAATCTTCAAAATGAGTCACGAGCCAATTCAGAGAATGATTTGTTCGTTTTGTGATGACTTCACATGTGGTCGGTTACACTGATCTGGCTCTAGATCGGTCAGATTCGTTCCTGCAAGAGCCGGAAACTGTTGTTCTGATGAAACAAACTCTACGACTTAATAACATTACATGACCTGTGGCTTCTTTTTTTCTCGTTCATATTTTCACTCCCAATTACCGTATTTATGCAAATATAAGCACCCCCTGATTGTTTAGGCACAAAATAAAAATTAACATTTTTTTTTTTACATGTATGTTTCAATTATGGTAATATTCTCCTAAACATACTACTTTTCGTTATTTAACAAACCTAACTTGTGACTCGTATCACTTTGATATCGTTTTTGAGCGTTGAAAATTCGGAAGAAAGGGGTGCTTCTATTCACGTAAATACGATAAGTGGTATTTTGTCCCAAATAAGTGAATATTACAGATTGTGTTAGTATATTTATGTATGTATTTGTGCTTAAACGTTTTGACCATGAGGACTGTGCTCACTGTACCACCCTGACCCTGGAGTGTGGTGGGCCGACCTGGTTCTCGGTGGGCTTGTCGGGAGGGTCCTTGTGAATGGCAATCTGATAGAGTTTGTACACTTGGTATGAGGCATCAAAGGAGGCTTTAAACTGAGGACTGGGTGGGTTGGAGCGCACCAGCCTTACCTTCAACAGAAGACCAATGAGGGTTACACAAATGGTTAAGAACACCTCTACCGATCCTTTCTTCATTTAACTGTGTGGCTTCTGTAGGACAGTAATCCCTGATGTGTTGTAAATTCCGATGCAAACTTGACAAACTTAGCACCGTTAGAATCCCATCTTTGATCACTTAATGTGGTTCATTTAATGCACTTTTTAACTTGTGGATTATATAATGTAGATGAGTAGTGCCCACCCTTTCATAAAAAGTATACCAAAGTTGACAGTGGAAACATAAATATGGATATCGAACAAAATAGCTATTGTCAGGCTTTCCTTTTGCAAATTTGGACAGTTCTCTCGAGACAGTTGATGTAGAGATCTACCTTTAGTAGAGATTTATCTCTAAAACTGACCTTCAGAATTGCTTTGGGCTTCACTGTTGTAGATGGTGGATCACAGTCATGTTCCTTTCAATGAAAGCATGCGTATTTTGTAATATGTTTTAATATACGGTTATTTCATCTAATTAAGAAAGTCTATTTTGTGGATGATACAGTGAGGAAAATAAGTATTTGAACACCCTGCTATGTCCCATGTTCTCGCACTTCATGGAGGGGTCTGAAATTTCCATCAAAAGGTACATTTCCACTTTAAGAGACGTAATCTAAAAAGAAAATCCAGAAATCACAATATATGACTATTTATTTGTGTGACAGCTGCCAATAACCATTTAAACATCTGTCATCAGCTAAATGTGAACACTCAAAGACCTGTCAGTCCACCTTAAAAAAAAGTCCACCAGACTGACACATTAGTTCGAGAAACGCTCGAGGGTTTCTAGCATCTACAGCCTTTTTCAATCACTCCACAGCATCTCAATGGGATGCAGATCTGGACTTTCAAGGACTCTCCATTTCTTCCTCTTCAGCCAGTCTTTGGTTGATTTGCTTGTGTGGTTTGGGTCATTGGCACGTTGAATGGTCTAGTTCCACTTCGGGTTTATTTTTCTAACAGGTGGAATAGCACTTTCTGACCATGGCACCTCCGCCTCTCAGCTTCACAGTGGGTGTCTAAATAATTCAATATTGGACTCATATGTACAAGGAACATTATTCCAGAAATCCTCGTTTTGGTCGACATTCTCTCCTGCCAACGTCAGTCTGGTCTTGATGTTGATCTTCACTGCAGGTTCTCATGCTAGGTTCAACTTCTCTGTTTGATCATATAGACATTCGCTTTTTCATCCATGGTCGGTCTAGTCTGCTCTAGGTCTCGAGATTTAATTTAGGGGGTTTTTGGAGACCTCTTTTAGTATCTTTTGGTCTACTCTTGGGAAGAACGTGCTGGGGCAACTAGACCAGGCCTTGATAGCAGCTGTTTAAAAAGCCGTCCATTTGTAGACAATCTTACATAATGGAAAATAGATAGGATTTTGAGATCTTTTTAAACCCTTTACATTAGACCCAATGTTCTTCTGAAACGCCAGATCAGCTCTTTTGCACTCACCATGGTACTATGGTGAAAAATATGACATGGCTGAGGTTTAAGTGTCAGTTGTGCCCTAGTGGTAGAGAGTTGATCTTGTGATCAAATTGTCGCAGGTTCGAATTCGGACTAGTGGATTTCAAAGCCAAAGTGTTCTTGAGGAAGACACTCAACCTGATCTGCTCATTCTGGAAGTCTCTGAAAAAAAGCGTCTGTCAAAATGTATACCAGTCTTTTTATACCACTGTCAAATTTATACCAGTGATGAGGTATTTTAAAAAGGAAGACACATGAGAACTTTATTTGTCTTTTAAAATTCCTCAGTTGGAATTCTGTAGAATTACTTACCTTCTATTTTAAAAGTCAAGAGTATTACATGATAAACATTGATTGAAACGCAAGTCTATAGTACAATTTAATCTCTCTGAAATTATTTAATTCAGTTTAAATGACTACACATTTTTATTCCAAAATACATACCTTCAAAGGATTTTCTGAACATTCTCATTACTATTTGGGTTTGAATAATGTGATTGTGAACCACCATACACAGTGTGAACTCAAGAGATAAGCAACATGTAGCAACTGGTGCAAGAGAAACAGAATTTACAAGGACAGAATTGTGTCTTTTTATGCCTGGCCATAATTATCCAGTACGTTTACGGGACAAAGACTTGGAATAAATGGAGGATTATAGCAGCTGGTAAAAAGAACCTGAAAATGTCAAGAGCATCACAAACCCAACTTCACATTAGATCCGGTTTAATCCCAGTTAAAACATACTAGAATACGGATTTATAAACGGAAGCGTGATCGAAACCGAAAGCATTCCTACTGAATCTTTTAATCGAGCGCAAAACATTTCACAATGGCATTTGAAAGATGGAAAATCAGCATCATTTTATAAGCCAGCGCATATTCGGTCAGTGAGTGACGTGGATGTTGTCACATGACTGCACTTTGGTTCGTTTCAACTGGTTCGGACCAGAACAATCAGTGTGTGTGAACAGGAACCAAATTAGCAGAAAAATGCTACAATGTGTCATTCATTGTGGTGTGTAAGAAATGTATCACAGGTGTGAAAGCAGCTTGAGAGTGAAAGTGTTTGCATCATTGTCTGTCTGTGCTTGTTAGTGTTTGTCTCTTTGATACTTTCTAGTGCGCAAGTTTCCTTTATTTCGTCTCGGAAGTAAAAGGTATTGAGTCGCAACTTTTGGGATGAGCTGTGAGCAGTGTCCTTTTCTACAGCTCAGAGGAATCACTTCTTCCATTTAAATTTAGCTCGAAATTGCGACAAGCGGTTTTTCTGTTGCTGAAAACCATTATATTTACTCCAGTATTAAACAAATCTTTTTATTCACAGCGATTGACATTTTTTGAAAATTTTTTATTTTGGTTTGCATCCACAAAGAGTTTATTAAATAAACACACTGAAAATGTATAAATAACTTAAATATTATGCAAACGTTACATAACTACAATATTTTATATTAATAAATATTAACACAGTTTACTTATAATACAAAAATATATCCCTTGAGCGTTTTTATTTATTTATCTATTCATGAGTTGATAGGTTTAATATTTTTTATTAAATACAATGATTAACAAAATGATAACATTAATGATAAAAAGCACACACAGCCAAGTTTGTTTTTATTTAAACAGTAGATACTTATTATTAATAACATGTTTGAATGCGACAGTATTTAATTGATGTAAAAAAAAAAACTAATTTCAAATAAACATACAAAGTTTAAATGAAATCTAGTTTGAATGAATAGTTATTCATACATTTTCTTTTAGCTTATTTTTTTATCAATACAAAATTGATTTTATTATGATCTACTTTGGTGGAGAACAGAACTGTATTTACATTTCTGTATTTAACAGATGATTTTATTCAAAGGGACTGATACAGTTACAATAGCGGTGATATTACAATAACAATCTATTTATCTATCCATCTATCTATGTACCTATCTATCTACGAATCTCTCTGTCTGTCTGTCTATCCATTTATCTATATGCATCAATCTGTCTATCCATCTATCTATCCGGCTCTACATCGGTCCATCCATCTATACCTCCTTCACCCTCTGTTCATCTATTGATCCATTTATTCATCTCTCTCACTATATCTCTCTCCTACTGTGTGTGTGTCTCACTTTTTAAGTTCCTGTCTTTCTCTTTGCAGCAGGGCAGTGAATTGTACCAGCTTTAAGTGACAGGCATAGCTTCTGACTTAAAGACCCCTCGCAGAGACTTTTATTTTGGACGATGTGCTAGCGACCCCCGAGTTCCCCCGAGGAGCCTGGCTGGAGGATTTCACTGGGGTTTTATTTGGCGGCGGCTGAAGCACACGCTTATTATTGCTCGGCCCAGTTAATGAGAATAGCTGCGACTTTGGTTTCAGATAAACACCAGTGGAGTCTTTTAATCTGGCGGGGGGAATAATCTCTGGAGGAGCGGATATTTGATGGAGTGTGTGAGGAGAAACCGAGACGGAGAGAAAGGGCTGCTGTCAAAACAGCTCCGAGATTTGAGATGACGTGTGGGGTGAAGCGGGGCCTGAGACGCCAGGGATCGTGGGTAATGCGGTCACAGCGCCCCCTGCAGATGCCTCAACGGGCACGAGAGTGACGACACACAACCGGGATTAACCCATCGGGTATAATTTATGGATTCAATATAACTTCTGGCAAAAAAAAAATTCAGAAAATGTGTTTTCATCATGGGAGTCTTTTTTCTAATTATAAAAAAATTAATATAAAAAAAAAAAACATACTTTGTTTTTGTGTGTAATTTGTTTAAATAAAGTATATGAAAAAAGACAAAATAATCATGCATTAATCGGCAATAAGAAATAATCATTAATTTTATATAGATGGGTATCTTGCTATACAATGTGCATTAGTACAATGTGTGTATAGCTGTCTGTCTGTTTGTCTGTCTGTCCAAATCTAACTGTCTGTATCTGTCCATCTCTGTCCACCTGTCTATCTACCAGTCTGTCGTCATCTACCTGTAAGTCTGTCATTCTGTCTGTCTGTCAATCTTTGTCTGTCTGTCTGTCGGTCCACCTCTGTCTACCTGTCTCTATCTACCTGTCTGTCTACATCTAAAAGTTTGTGTCAGTCTCAGTTTGTCTCTTTCTACCAGTCCATCTCTGTCTACATGTCTGTCTGTCTGTCCACATCTGATTGTTTGTATCCGTCTCAGTTTGTCTATTAGTCTGTCTCTGTCTGTATGTCTGTCTAACAATCTGTCTACCTGTCTGTCTGTCTGTATCCGTCTGTCTACATCTAATTGTCTTAATATGTTTGCCTCAACCGACTGGTCTGTCCGTCAGTCTGTCTGTTTGTCTACATCTAATTGTCTGTCTCTTTCTGTTCATCTACATCTCTATCTCTCTCTATCTCTCTCTCTCTCTGTGCCTGTCTACTTCTTATATATTTATCTTGTGCATTAACAGTATATTTAGAAACGAACGTCACATCATGAGCTGTAATTATTACTGTAATAAACACTATGTCTAATAACATTATCAAAACTACAACAAAAAAGTATAGAAGAAAAAGCTAATTAAAAAATATTATATATTGTTATATACCACTACAATATTAATATCTTTGCATAACACGAACAATTGAAATACATTTATTTGACAAACCAACCATGCAGATGCAAACAGGCTGAGATTAACGCTCAAATACTTTTCTCATTTACGCTTTTGTTACAAACGTAATAAAGTATGTGTATTACGTTTATTACAGATGTAATAAAGCAGTTTGCGACTGAACAATCCTCTCCGAGCGACAGTACTTCACAAGCGGAAGCATCACACGTCTGATTTATTTCACCGGGCGACATCGATCACGCCCGATCTGGACAAACAGACGTCAGAGCGGTTTGTTGTTCACACGCGGCGTTGACCTTGAGTGTGTCATTGAGCGCAATCCACTCACAATAATGGACTGGCGTCGCGACTCCATCAAATCAGTGGGGTGGAGGAGGGGTCTTACCTCCAGCCGGTGCAGGGGGTCGCTTGGCAGGGACTCGGACAGGAAGTGCTCCAGCGGCTTGGCCTGGCCGGACGGGGGCTTGGAGGCTTCTGGACTGGCTCCTTCCTGCTGCTTGTGCTGGTCTTTCTGGAGTCGTCTCTCCTTCCGCACCTCCTTCGCTTTGCGGCACACAGGCCTGGTCGGATCGGCTCCCGCACCTGCGTGTAAAAGAGAAGTAGAAAGCACTGAGAAACAGATAAGGCGTGAATGAAAGTGAAGTAAATATTCATTTTCATCCAATTTTTTTTGCATTGTGCATGTATTACTGTCTCTCTCCATTTCTGTTTGTTCATCTATTCATCCATCTTATTGTGTGTGTTTCTGTCCATTTGTCCAAACATCAGTCTATCGGTTCATCAATCCACTTGTCTATCTGTCTGCATATATCTATCTATATTCATCTATCTGTCCATCTATCCACCCATCAGTCCATCAACCTGCCCATTTATTTACCTATTCCATCTATCTGTCCTTTCTATCCGTCTGTACATCCCTCCGTCCTTTCCATCTGTTCATCCACTCATTCATACTGTATGTCGCTCTGTCTGAATGTAACCATCTATATCATCAATCTGTTCATCCATCTATCTATCCATCCATATGTCTGTCTGTAACTGTCTCTCTGTCATTTTCCATCTAAATCCATCTATTTTCACACCTATCTGTCCATCCATCAGTCTATCTGTGCATCTGTATACATATTTCTATTCATCGATCTATACGTTTATCCATCATTTCTCTTTTTTTCTATCCGTCTTCCATATGTCTGTGAGACCATCCGTATCTGTCCGTCCATAATAAATAATTAACATTGATAAAAAAAAAAAAAGAATAATTCGCTCTATAATAAAGAAGAAGTGAAAAGTAGAAGGAAAGTGGTCGAACAAATTGGGACATTGAGCCCTACAACTGACCATCCACACACACACACACACACACACACACACACACACACACACGTGTTTCTTTAAGTGTCGTACTCAAAGACACTTAAATTGGGAAACCTGCTAGGCTAAAATTTGAATAAGCAACGTTGTGTTTGCGACTACAACTCTAACCACTAGCCAATAAAAACAAATAAAAACGGCTTCATTCACTCCCGCTGCCTTCCCAGTGTTCAATCTTTGCGGTTTGACTGGAAGTGTGTAGATGGTGGATGGAGGGATGAAGAAGAGGATAGCACGCGGAAGAGCGCTGGCAGGCGGCCATTTGTTTACTCCAGAGAAAAGCCTGAGACAGCAGAGAGCAAACCTCGCTTCCGAAAAGGTTTCACTTTCTAAAGCTGCAATCACATTAACAGCGATAACCGGATTTGCTACTGTCGATGATGTCAGGACGCTACCAATGTCTTGCTTTTAGTGCCACACACCCATTTGTAAGAAAGAAAAAAAAAACTGAAGAAAATTAACAGTTTGAATAGTTTATGAACAAAAGTAGCCAAATGAATACAGAAAAATAAAAAAAGAGGATTGTGACGCTCGTTTGAACAAATATTTTAAACTTAGTTACAATGTAAAAGTGTTCATTGAAATGAACGAGAAAGAGAATAAAAGATAAAGAATGAGAAAGACACCAAAGAGATTTAAACAGACAGACAACAAAAAAAAGGAAGGAAACAGACACAAACAGAAAGAGAAAAAGAGAAGAAATCGAAAAAAATGAAAACCACAGAAAGAAACCAAGAAAATGAAAGACAGCAAAAAAAGGGAGAATTAAAGTTCATGTTCAGGTTTATTTATACAGAGGCAGGATGAAAGCGAGAGAATAAAAATTACAGGAAAAAAGGAAAACAAAAGAAAAAAGCGAAAGAAAGAAAGACAGCTAAAAAGGGCAGAGAAGGCGAAAAGACTGAAAGTCGGGGGAGAGAAGATGAGGAAAAAAAGGCAAGAGTGTGAATGAGAAAAAGAGGAAGCGGCGGACAGATGAGAGAAAAAGAGAGAAAGACAGAGTGAGAGCAAGTAGTAAGAGAGTGGGAGTGAGTGAGAGAGAGAAAGAGAGGGAGAAAGAGAGATAGAGAAAGACAACGGGGGCTACAGGGAGAAGAGAAAGTGATGGAGTGAACCAAGTCATAGAGAACATAGAGATGGAGTGAACTGAGAGAGAAGTAAGAGAGAGAGAGAGAGAGAGAGAGAGAGAGAGAGAGAGGTGTACAAGAAAGAAACTGTAAAAAAAAGTGACAAAAAAGAATTGAAGAAAGACGAAGAGGAAATTGAGGAAGAACAAAGTGAAGGAGTGAAAGCTTGATGAAGAAAGTGAGCAAGTTTGTGATTGTGGCCACTAGGGGCCGTATCAAAATGGTGCTCAGAATTTAACGTTCCAGTGAAGTCACACGCACACAAACCCGGAGCAGTGGGCAGCGGTGGCGTCTGAAGCGAGGGATGAGTGGCGTGAGTTTGGCCTGTGGCTGAACCACAAGCAGTCGCACACATCTGACCACAGCAGTGTGTGTTCCCCGTCCCGGCCATTCATTATCCCGACACATTGTTTGTGTACAGATCCGTTTCTGGGCACAATAACCTTCTCACACCCCGGAGCTGGACACACGCCAGCCCCTCGCCGAGCCCCCCGCAGACCATCAGCCGTTTACACTCACACATCCTGTTTAGAGCAATAAGGAAAGAAA
>MU204446.1:593066-605095 GCA_017309775.1 Paedocypris sp. Pulau Singkep
AAAAAAAAAAAAAAAAAAAAAAAAACACATTCGAATCTGGAATAAAATCTCATCACTAATCACAGCCCAATTCCGATTAATTAGCGGATTAATTAATACATTTCACAGATTTGGGCACATTTTTGAATTCGAGGAGAATAATCCAGAGTTGATTGGTTAAAGAGATATGTGTTCCAAGAAAACGCAATCCCAATTAAAAAGTAATAAGCACAAGTAGTCACTGTCATGTGAGCTTCATTACCCAGAAGTTGCTCAGACAAGATAGAGGAGCAACTAACATGGAACAAAGAGAAAAGACACAATTTAGCAAATTTTGGACGAGCCTAATCTAGCCAAGACTATTGTACTGTCGTTTTGTAGCTCGCGTTAAACAAAAAGAAATGCTTTTAACATATTTTTTTTAACCGTAACAAGAATAATAGTATATTGGCTTGGATTGCCAAGATTTTCGCATTAGATTAGAATAGAATGCATCTATTATCATTGTGTCGCTCTGTTACAATGAAATTGCCATCAGTACAGTAGGCTTCTCATTGGCCGTGTGACAATGATAAATGATAAAAAAGGAACATTTACCACGTTATGGTCTTTTCAATATATAGCGACCTTTGCTGGCACTAGTTTGTAGATGATGTGGAGTCTTGTTTAGATGTTTCTCATGGAGTTTAGTATTTATCTTTGATTTGTGTGTGTAATTGAGGAAAAGCTGCTGTAATGATTTTAAAGTGCAGACAGAGCTACTTTCCTCTGAAGATGTGTTTGCACCATCGTGATAATTCACCCACGTTTAGCTGTATCAAGCCAAGGTGGATCTGACACGGTTCAGCTCATGTTGTTTTAGTCTTAGAGCGGGCCGGGCCCGGTTTCACTGTCATGGAAGAAGATGTTTTTCTAGTCTTGAGGTTTCATTGGCGGTGTAAAGTTGTGCGCGTTGAATTGAGTTGGACTCAATCTGACTGAGCTAGTCTGGTTTTATGTCCTATTATAAAACATAATAACTAGTTACATACGATCTTACGTATTTTTTTATTATTTTATTACAATTAATTTGCATCAGTGTTGGTTTAGATAAAAATCTTATTTGGAATAGTTGATTTTTATTGATTTTGACTTGATTTATAATTTTCATAAGATTTTAACGCTCTCGTTTAGCTTTCTAAGGATTCTTCTATAATAATACATGTTGAGAAATGTAATTTTCTGTAACTGCACTTGGATTTCAGAGTGATAAACTAAGGATTTAACTGGGACGAGATGTGCAGAGCGATGATTTTCCAAAAAAAAGATCTAATTACAGAGTTTCAGACTGTAATTTACAGACACGTTTTCATAATGATCCTGAACTTGGATGAAGTTAACAACATACATTTTTAAACTTCATCTTTTACTGTTTTGGAATAGTTTTGTTTGTTTTTGTTTTACTCATTTATTCCTGTAATATTTGACTTTTCAATTCAAGGCAAATTTAATATACGATCTTACAGTATGAACAAAACCAAACCAGTTTCTAGTAGAATTTACGTATAAGCCCTTCACAGGAACAACACGGAATCAACAAAAGCTTTTTTTTTGTTTTAGCAATAGAGTGAAAACAACAAAACCAAAACCATCAATAAGCAAACTAAATAATCAAAATCAATTATAAATCAATAAAAAAAAAAAACTTTAATCCGAAATTGCTTTCAATCCATCACTCCTCCTTTTTTCTTACTTTCAGTTCTTAGGCTCCTCATATGTTTATCTTTTCTTTTTATATTCAATCTATCTTTCTCAGATTCTCCTGTTCTTCTACTCCCTTCCCCTCCCTCTCTTATTTCTTTTTTTCTTTTATTTGATCTTTCTCTGGTTTCTCAGGTCGGGATCTTTATCTCTCATCTGTCTCCCTCCTTTTTTTCTACTGTCATTTTGACTTTCTTTGGTTCTCTCTCTCCTCAGTCTCACCTCCCCATACTCTCTTCTTTTTCAGTTATTTTCCCACAGACCCTCTCCTTTCTTTTTCGTTCTCTCTCTCTCTCTCTCTTTTGACTAAAACTCATTTGTGAACTTGTGGAACTGTCTCTTGCTGTTTGGACTGTTTCACTTTTCTTTTTTCTTACAAAAAGTTTCTTATCAATTATTTCCCAGTTTAGCCAAAGTGACTTATTTCGAATCAAGTTTATTTTATTTAAGACTCATTGCGTCTCAAACAAGTCAAAGCAAAACTCAGTTCACATCTCCATTCAATCGAACATCCCAACGGTGTGCGCAGAGCGAGTGTGTTAAACGTCCCGTAGTGTTTATCGGCGGCAGGTTGGAAGTTTTGGCGTCTTGTCGACTCTTTATAGTGTTTTTAGGGGCATCTTAAAAATAGCCCGCCCCCCTGTAACGGAGCCGGCCCACGTCCTGTAAACATCACAGATGCAGGAGCGCATGTGGAGTGTGTAACTGCTGAGTAATTCTCTCCAGGCCTCGCCGCTCGCTGCGTTCAAACCGCAGGAGCCTGGAATCGCAGCGCTCGCCGTGTGTCAAAGATGGACGGCATGAAAGCGCCTTTTGTGCGAGTTTGGGAAGCGGAGCCAAGCGCAATTCCATCTCGTTTATTCTGGTTTATTATGAGGAAAATCTGGAAGCCGTGACTCCATCAGAAGGGCCTTTTTTTTCAGGGTTTCTGGCGTAAATGGAAGAATTGTTGGTTTGAGTAAATTGTGGTTTTTCTTGGCGACGCCGTGGATCCGCACATTCTTCTGTTTCTCTGTCTCTGTTCGTCCGTCATTCCGTCCGCACACATAGCTGTATGAATGTGTCATCATCCATCTTTATTTTCTTTTTCCTCCCCGCCTGTATATATTGTTGTTCTTATCTTTTCTTATAGTTTGTATTTATCAAGGGGTTTCTCTCTCTCTTTTCAGTTTCTGTATCTTTTTCTTGTTATCTCTCCTTCTTTCTTCTGATGCTTTTCTCTTTCTTTCTCTTTACTTTCAGGGCATCTGTTTCAGGTTATTTCTTGTCCTCTTTCTCTTTCTCTGTTCTTTCTTTTGAGATTCGTTTTTAATAAATTATTCTTTTTTTTCTTTTTAATTTAATTGTTCTTTAACCTTTTTTATTCACTCATATTTTTTTTTTCTTTTATTTTGCAGATGCTCTCTTCTCTTTCTTTTCTTTTAAACTTTCATTTTATTTTTCCATATCTTACTTTTTTCAGGTCATCTCCTAACTTCTCTCTTTACTGTTTTTTTTTTTTTTTTTTTTTTTTTTTTTTTTTTTTTTTTTTTTTTTTTTTTTTTTTTTTTTTTTTTTTTTTTTTTTTTTTTTTTTTTTTTTTTTTTTTTTTTTTTTTTTTTTTTTTTTTTCTCAGGCTCCTCTTCTCCTTTTATTCTCAGTACAATTTTTTCTGTTTATCTTTTCTCCTTTTATTTTATTTTCGGTCTTTATTTTCAGAATCTTTCTCAGATTCTCTCTCTTCCTTCTCTTCAATGCTTTTCTCTCTCTTTTTTCTTACTTTCAGTTTTTCTCTCTCAGACTCCAACCCCTTCTCTTCCTCTTCCTCTATCTATTGACTTCTTAAAAAATTTAGTTTTGTTGTAATATTTATACGATTATTTGCCGCTTGGACGTCTTTGTCCTTCACCTGTCTCTGTCACACACTTCTGTACAGTAGAAGCGGAGAGGGATGACTATCGCTTCACAACGTTTGCATTGATCATCTTGTTTTTAGCGTTCGACCTGTGGCTTCTGGCTTCTAGATCTGTTTGTCGGCACAAACTTGACGCAAATAAACATAAATCAACAAACCGAGTCCAGCGCGGGCAGAAGGAAAACACATTAACGTCATTGAAACAAAATCAAGTCGTTTAACTTTCCTTGAATACGCGTCTAGCTATTTAAAGTCTGTTAACTGAGCAGTGACTGCTGCCAAAACAAGCTAATGACGAACACCTTCCCACGTCCACAACGCATTCAAACTCTCACCAAATTGCCTTTGGAAACCTGTAATGGCCTGTTTATATAAACTCCATTATCTCACTGTGATAATTGAAGAAACGTTTTCATTGGTGATAGAGATTTACCCAGAAGGCCGTGTGGAATGTGCTCAACTGTTACTCAACACCAGACACTTTTTAGACATTCAATTTGCCATTAAACGTAACCTTGTTTGAATATTCAAATATTGTATGTTTTGTTCATTTATTTTGCAGTTTAAGAGGTTCCTGTGCGACTCTCCTTTAGAGGTAAGTTCATTTCACACTAAACGTTCATCTAAACATTTGCTAAAAGTATTTAGTAAATGTGGTCAACAATTCAATTATATCTATTTTTTATTAAGCTTATAGCAAATATCATAAAATAATTTATTATTATTAATAATTGTATTACAAAATCACATTTTACATTTGTATTAATAATTATTTAGCTACTGATGATGATGGGATGTATTAGTCGATCCAGTGTTCATCTCAGTGTGGCTCAGATATGTTCTGACGTGAGACCAACGTCTTGTGGAAACATCTCTGGGGTTGTTGAGTTGTTTGTTTGTCACGAACGAGTGGAAAAATGTGTTACAACGGCATGAAAACCGTTCTCCTGTACCGCACGGCAAGGCCACACACACACACACACACACACACACACACACACACACACACACTCACAGTAGATGATCGGGTTCCTCTGCTGGCTTCCTGAAATGTTTTTGTGGTTGTTCATGGAGCTGGACATCAATGGCCTGTGGTAGAGAAGCAAACATTTACTTTCACGTCAGGAACAAAGAGGCTTGAGGACGACGATCAGGTTCATTCCACTCAAAACATTCACATTCAGACCCTGCGTGTGTGTGTGTGTGTGTGTGTGTGTGTGTGTGTGAGAAGCATGACCTAGAGGATGAATGTGAAGTGATGCTGACGGAGAAACAGAGGAAAGAGCTTCACTGTTTGCTCCACATTACTTTTATACATGTACTTTTATAAAGTGCAACAGCGGAACAGTAGATAGATTCAGGAAGACTGACAGAATTATGAAGACAGAACGACTGATACTAGATAGATGGAGACCGACAGACAGAAACTGATTGACAGATAGATAGAGACAGACAGAAAGATAAAGGCTGATAGACATACAGAGAGATAGTAGATGGATGAATGGACGGATGGATGAATGGATACAGACAGGCAGACAGACAGATTGACATAAATGGATTGACAGAAATATAAAGACACTGACACCGACTGATACTAGATAGATGGAGACAAGCAGACAGACAGAGACAGATTGACAGAATGGTTGAGGCAGATAGACAGACAGGTAGTAGATAGATCGAGACAGACAGACAGAGACAGATTGACAGAATGGTTGTGGCAGAGGTAGTAGATAGATCGAGACAGACAGACAGAAAGGTAGTAGACAGAAAGCAGGACAGACAGAGGGATAGTAAACAAAAAAGTAGACAAACTGAGAGAAATAGAGGCAATTAGATAGTAGATAGATTGAAACAGACAGATGGACAAATTGACAGAATGATAGATACAGAAAGATGGTAGATAGATAGATAGATAGATAGATAGATAGATAGATAGATAGATAGATAGATAGATAGATAGATAGATGGTAAATGGATAGAGAGAGACAGATAGTTTAAAGAATAACATACTGTATACAGACAAGCAGACAGGCTGATCAATGGATTGTTGGTAAATACAGTTTTTAATCTAATTTTGACCAAATTCACAACTGCTTGTTTATTTGGTTGAGCATAATGAATTTAAGTCGTTGAAGTTCATTCAATGTTTTTTTTTTTCTTTATTTTTTCTACAATTATATGTCGTCAGTGCTGTTCATTACAAACCCTCTACAGGAAGTAGATTCCCATCTCGTTTCCTTTACGGAGGATTCAAGTGTTTCCGGCTGAAATGCTTCAGTTTTAGTTTTGTTTTCACAATCTTTGCGCTTGAGGAAATGCACATTTAACAGTATTTTGAAATGCGGGGGTTAAGTACTGATCTAATAAACCACTTGACGCTCAGGAGCGGCGTAAAGAAGCGGGAAATTTCCCACCTGTTCCTTTTCACCCGCGCTAATGGAGCCGAGGATGGTGTTTACGGGTCACCAGACCCCTGAGGCCGACCCTCACTACCACCCGGGTGGCGCAATTAGTCAGCAACACACACACACACACACACACACACACACACATACTATAAAAAAATAAACAAATCTATAAACTGTCAACACATAATCATTCTTAATCTAAAATATGAATGTGTGTGCGTGAATTGAGACACAAACATTTTATTGCTTCACAAACACGGCAGAAAACGTGAAGTGTCGGGACACGTCCGCTGTAATAACTTGTAATACATAATAATACACTTTTTGCAAATAATGATTCAGGTTTGACATTCAGTTTGTAATAACGAGATATTTCTTATTCGTGTTAACAAACTGTAAACTACCATTTTCAGATTTTTTTTTCAGAACTTTTTAGCAGATATATAAAACACAAGTCGCATGTACAGTAGAAACGTCTATTTTATTGTTTTTCACGATATATATGTATACGTATAAGAAAATTTGTATGATTATATTACCAAGTTATAAGTGTAATACTTTATATAATCACTTTACTTTACTCTGTAATCTCTTTACTTTATTTTTTTACTCTTTTCTTAACTTTATAATCATAACAACTATGTTAATTTTCTAAAAAACAAAATTGCATTGGCATTTTATTTAGTTTACGTTACATTTAATCAACATTTATTTGTTTATCAATTTAGTTTATAGTAACTTCTGTAAACCGATCCTCTGCTCCTGTTTTTTTCGTTCAGTAATTTTTTTTTCAGTTTTTGCCTGCACTCCTCACCCTTCCTTCAGGATTCCGGCCTCACACGTGATCCGAGGTCAATGAGCCGTGACTGATGTCTGCGTGTAATGAGCGGCGGCTCTGCGTGACTCAAACATCAGCTCAGTCCCATAGCGGAACCTGCCGGAATAATCGCTCCACTCAATAAGCGGCATGCGCGCTAACCTAACTTCATCATTTAGAGTCTGGTGTACGGAGTGAAGAAGGTTCTGATTGGTTGATTTACATTTTTTATTTGCATAACGTGTCTTTTTTTTTTTTTTTTAAGTTAAAAAAGCAATGCTGCCTAACGTTTTTTTTTTTTCCCCACATTCTTTCCACGACTTTTCAAAGAAAAATCGCTCCTATCAGATTTAGTAGTTTTAAAAGCGCATACTTTCAAGCTTTTTTAATCAAGTAATATAAGTAAATATTATGTATTGTTTTCTTTCTGTTTTAATGTATTTTTTTGCACCTGGACCCTATGCATTATCATATTGATACATTTATTACTTACATTTTGTGTTTCAGATGTTTTAATCTCAGACATGATTTAAAGCTTTATATAGCTTTCGATACAGTATTAGGATGTTAATGATATTTACATGATGATTTTGGCTAAATTAGTGTACACATGCATATTTATAAATATTTAAAAATGGTTCTTTGATCAGTCAGATCAGTAGTTCGAAGAATCGCTCCTAAATTATATTGTAATAATTTTATAAACTTATATTTATAAGCTTCAATTATTATTTGTGAATTGGGATCAAATAATAATTATTATTTATATAATTATTGTTAGCTTGCTGTTGTTATGTAGGATATATATTTTGTGCACATTAACTCGGTCTTAAAACGTCAATACTTTTAACAATATAAATACTTCAATTTGTTGTATCCTTAAATTGTAGATGATTTAATCACATATAATTACGATGATTCAAAGCTTTAATTTTAGGCTGTCAATAATATTTTTATGCTGATTTTGGCCAAACGATTTATGCGCACACATATTTATAACTATTTACGATAACCATTTAATATGGTTAATGGTGTGTTTGTGTTCATGTAATATTACTAAAATTCTATTTATATTTTTGAAAGAGTATACATGTTATTATCATTTTAAAACATGTCTTTTCATTTTGAGCCTCCAGCATTATTAGCATTGTTGTGTTGCTATTTTTGGATCATAAACGGAGATTCAGATCAACGGACGCTGTTTTTTTTTTTTTTTAATCTCAGTCGTTCGCATAGGAATGTTAACCGATCCGGACGCAGACCCTCGGCCCACAGCACGCGGACCCTTCGCACGCCAGCTAAAGACAAGCAAACAAAGACAGACATATGCTTGTGATTTAGGCCTCTGCGTTTTTTCACCGCCATGGCAGAGCGGCAGTCATTAGCCTGTCCGCCAGGTGACGCGGGGGTCAAGGTGACTCCATTTCCCGGACTCGGGTCGTGGCTGCGTAAACACTCCAGAGACTTTTAACATGAAATCACTTTCATTAAAACGCGTCTGAAGGACCCAAAGAGTCTTCTAGAACGTGAAAGATGTGCTGAGACGTTCCTGTAGCTGCCGCGGGGCGAGTTAGCATGAGTCGCAGGACTGGTTCTGACGGAAACGGACCCGCCATATGTGCCGTGCCAAAAGCCAGAACCAAGGCCTCTCCATTTCACCACAAGCCCTTAATCATGGCCGCTAGCTGCTCCGTGAAAGCGCCTTCATCTCACGTGGCTGTGTGTGCTTAGCGCTGACAGAGACTTTGGGGTCTGGACCAGGACGAAAACTCGATGAAAATTACCGACCCACATGTGGATCATGATCATCTGTGGGGGACATATGGGTTTTACTGTAGAATGGTGTGTCGCCTTTAAGCAGCTTTATGTCCAGATAGCGTCAAATTAGCCAAACGCTACGGCAGATTACGGTATTTCATAAACCGTTGCAAACTCAATTTTAGAATGAAGCGCTTAAAAAGATTTTTGCCGAAGCACTAGTATTGTGCTTATATTGTACTATAGAATTTAGTTTGGAATTACAATTTTATTGCTGTGATGAAAAATGCTCAACCTGATTTTGAAATTAAACAAGTTTGTGTGCCCATTTTTAAAAGGTTTTTAAACTTCTAAAGGTTTCAATTTTAAACCCTTCCAGATTGTGAAAACCGTGTCTTGTCACTTTATTGCAATACATGAGAGATAAAAAACGGTAATAATAGCAATGGATGCGTAAATTTAACACGTTTTTTTCCGTAAGTAGTTTGATTGTAGATTTATAGGTCAATTGTAGCCGATCTAAAAGTTTAAAAACGTGTATTGTTGCTTTTTTAGTGCACGACAGATTTTCTGCCTTTCATTCAAGTAGCAACAGCAAAACTACATTGTTTTGTATAAATAAGCGCCCCCTTTTTTCCATTTCTAGACGCTCAAAAATGTGGTGGGTGCTTATGTTGATGTTTCAAATTGCACCCATTTTTCGATATTTTATGTCAGAAGCAAGCACAAATATATGGAAATATGCCCATTAGCCACGGAGCGACTAGCAGTGGCTAAGCTACAATACCTCCGATATGTTAATAACAAATGTACATAAACAAAAGAAATAAAGAAGCCTTTATAACCCTGAAGCGACACTTAGCAGTGCCTAAATAACACTGGAAGAAATAAAAATAAATTAAATTAAATACAATAACATGGGGGAACTCGGCCTGTCTAAACTTTGTCTGTCTGCAACCTACCGCTGATTCTTTTTTTATATATTATTCAAATAAAAGTGTGAAGTTAGGTTTCTCTAAAAAACAAACAAGTATTGTTAAGAGAAGTATTTAGCCAGAATTTTAGGTTTCTGGAAGGTTCTAAGATGCTTATGTATTTTTTTTATTTGTGCCAGGCTGGGCTTTTATTTGCGTAAATACGGTAATTTACATTTTTTTTTTTTTTTACTAACCCAAAAATGACATCATTCATGGGCGGTGCGAGGGAAGGTGAGAGAGTCATGTTGTGTTAGTTGATGTCAGTGTTTTAATAAGTTTCCTTTACGTGACAAATGGAACTACCTTCTGTATTGTGGGCGTGGCCAGTTCTAACTACCCTCCTCCCGCTAAATAATAATAATAATAATAATAATAATTCTTTACATTTTCAAAGTACACACCTCGCTAGGTCTTATTTTCAGGGAAGCATGTAAACAATCAGGTTTTTTTGTTCGTTGAGAAAGCAAGAATCCTTTCTTCGTCCCACAATGGAGAAATGTACAAATTCCTAGGCATCGTAGGCATGTGGCTCATTTTTCGGGATACACGACTCTTCAGACGTCTACGAATTTCCATCTTCTCGTCCACGTCGGTTGAGCAGCGCCTGACGTTTGTGGTTTCCCAGACTGCGTTGGTTTTAATTTGCGGCGGGCGCTGAGCGGATTGGCCGGGCCGCACCCCTGGTGTTGTGATAACGAGCCGCCTTCCTGCAGCCTAACTGGACCCAGATGGGCCGAGGGGTCCGCAGACAGATCCCATTACGGCCACGGCCCGTGCTTGGGCTGTTTGAAGTGGGATTGGTGGAGCAGAATGAAAGCGGGCCGAGGTCGGGTGACGGGCAGGTTGTCCTGCTGCACTTTCATCTACAGATGTGCTCCAGTAGTTGGGCTTCTTCTGCTCGGTGGCTTCATGTTCACACACTGGGTGAAGAGCAGAGCGGCTCCAGGCTTGGAGTGTCGGGATTGATGGTGCTCATGCGCTTATGGAGATGGATGGAGTAATGTAATGTGATGTCGTGTGTGTTTGGTGTTATTTATGGAGAAGAGAAGGAAATATTACAGACGTAGATTCTAGAAAAAAAATGTCAGGATTTTGGACGCTCAATAACGTAGTGCTAATCCTTATAATTGCTGATTTCAAATATAAGCGCAAATATAAGCGCCTGTTTGTTTCGAGTCAGGAGATATCAAAATGATACGAGTCACAATTTAGTTTTGTTAAATTAAAACAAAAAAAAAAGGAGAATATTAACGTAGTTAAACCAGAGATGTAAAAAATTAAATAAATAAAAATTTTTGGGAATTTTTATTTTGTGCTCGACAATTCAGGGGATGCTTATATTAGCTTAAATACGGTATTTGTTTTGTGCAAGATTGCTTTTCTTAATGATTTTCTCTCTCTCTCACACACACACTGTTTTTCTCTTTCTCTATCTCAGTCCGTGTTTCTCTCACCTCTTTTTTTCTTTCTCTTTTTTTTTTAACTATCCCTCTCAATGTCCTTCATTCTCTCCATATTTCACTCATCTCTCTCCCTCACTTTCCTGAACAAATTCTATCTGTTTTACTAATTTCCATTCTCCTCTTATCTTCTGATCTTTCCCTCCTTTTTATCTCTTATCATTCTTCTCTCTCACTACTCAGTCTTTCCCTCTCATTATCCTCTATCCATATCCCTCATTCTCACCTTATTTTTCTTATCGTTCTCGCTCAATCTGTTTTCTTCTCTTCATCTTTGTATCACTGCCTCTCTATATCTGTCTATCCCTCTCTTTCTAAAAACTCAAAAGCTCTATCTTCTATAATCATTTTTCTTTTCTTCTACTTTTCTTCTACTTTTTCTTTCTTTCTGTCTCTCTTCTCACAGTCTTCTGTGTCTCTTGTGTATCTTTTTGTCTTTCTGTCTTTCTATTGTTTTACTATCATTCGATCTATCGTTCTTTCTTTCTCAGTATCTCCCTCTCTGTTTTCTTCTCGTTTACATCCTCCCTTTATCTGTGCATCTCCCTCACTCTCACTGTGCCTGTGTGTTTCCTCAGATGGAGAGTGTGGCGGGTGGTCCTGATGTTGGCTACGGCTCGTTTCACCAGCAGTACTGGTTGGATGGCAGGATCGTGGCAGTGGGGGTGCTGGACATCTTGCCCTCCTGCGTTTCCTCTGTCTATCTTTACTATCACCCCGACTTCTCCTCGCTCTCGCTGGGCACGTACTCGGCTCTCAGGTCTGCACCACGTCCCTTACACTGTTACTGTGAACTACTCTCTCCTTCTTGATTTTTTTCTTTTTTTCTTTGTATCACTTTCCCCTTTTCCGTGTGTCTTTGAGTAAAACTGTGTGTGTGTGTGTGTGTGTGTGTGTGTCTTTTTCTGTGCATTTTCTTCTCTCTTTCTCATCCTCTGTCTCAACTTTGCTTTCTGTTTCATATATATCTTGAATCATTTTTCTCCTGATTTCTTT
>MU204446.1:613469-632222 GCA_017309775.1 Paedocypris sp. Pulau Singkep
TAGCAATCAGAACTACACCTCCCATCATGCTTTGCTGCTCACTGGTCCCATGAGCCTCCCATCTCAAAGTTTCAAAATGGCAGAACAAAATAGATAAAAAACTACAAAATCAGCCTCAGTCCAGTTCAGATATGTAAATAAAAAAGTTCTCAGAAATAGCATCCAGTTCCTTCCTGCAGCATCCTGCAGATGGTGATACCACCTCGTCCGCCCAAGAAATTTACTGTGGTAGATAATGATGCCGACCACAATGTAAACAGTAACAGTAAATGTCCATTCAACTGTAGTTGAGTAAAGAGTACAGACACTCCATCATAAATGCAGTCAAGTAGAGAGTAAAAGTTGCTTGTATTTTGGATTACTTTTTGGACAAAGTCTTAAACTTTTTAGACAAAACATGTACAATATACATGTACAAAGAAGCCAAAAAAGTAAAGCAACAAAGTCTATTTACTCAAATACTTTACACCACTGGTTTTTCATGGCGTTTGTAGGCGAAATGATCAACTCTCAGTAAACTAGGCAGATCGTTCCTGGGTCTCCTGATTTTACATTGGTACTGCGTGTTGAGACTCTTACTGGGAGCAACTTATGAGTAACTTTCTGATGAAGTTACTCATAGAGTTGCTTTGAGACTCAGGGAAATTGGTTGGTTTATTTGATGTGTGGGCGTGGCCATTCTTCAGTACGCACCCCCTGCTTAAGTACGTGCAAACTCTCACGTTTAGCAACTTCTAACTTACATCAGCAGCGTTTCATCTCGACCACGAGAACCTTGCGACGTCTCTTAAAAGCAGTTTGCGTTTTTGCTCAAGTGGCTTTCCTGAGGTGGAACCGGAGACGTCTGGAGTGAGAAGCACTTAAGCGAGGTGTGTGTAAAGACGTCAGGCCGCGGCGATTAAACCAGCCTCCAATAAACGCCGGAGAGATTGAGGGATAAAGCGGGATGAAGCCGTTAAATTCTGCCCAGCTGAAATCGGATCCTGGAAAAATATTTTCCCATCATTAAACTGTCATCCAGCAAACACGGCGGTCCGGACGGGCCAACATGTGCGGGTTTGCGTGCGCAACTCTTTTGTTGGCGGCGGGATGTCGTATTTATTTAAATTGTGTGACACGATGATGTGTCAAGCGGGCTAAAGAACGACCGGCGGGTTTGTGTAAACACCGCGCGATTGATTCGCTCCAGGGGGCGGGGTTTCGCACACACGCTGGCCAGATTTCGCCGTGTGGAAAAAGCGAGAGATTTCTTTATTTACACTCGTCCGTCGGTCGCATTTGTTCGGGCTGGTGCGTTTACACGTGTCACTCAGCGGCGGAAGAGCTGATGCTCGTAATAAGAACAACGTGTCGGCGTCACTTTGCTGTTCTTTGCGCCACAGATGGATTTTATCCATTGCTTTTTTTTTATTATTATTAAAAAAATTTTTACATGCGTGATGGCTTTTAACAATCATATTTTTTACTTTACGATCACGTACATTGAACATTTTTCTTTATCGTTTTCCAGACTTTCTCTCATCTCCATTTTTTCTCTCTTTTGCTCTGATTAATCTCTGTCCATCCATCCGTCCGTCCTTCCTTCCTTCCTTTCTTCAGTTCGTCCTTCCTTTTGTCAGTCCGTGCTTCCTTCCTTCCTTCTTTTCATCAGTGCGTCGTTCCTTTCTTCCTTTCCTCAGTCCGTCCGTCCTTCCTCCTTTCCTTCCTTTCGTCAGTCCGTCCTTCCTTCCTTTCGTACGTCCTTCTTTCCTTCGTTCCTTTCGTCAGTCCGTCCTTCCTTCCTTTCGTACGTCCTTCTTTCCTTCGTTCCTTTCGTCAGTCTGTCCTTCCATGTTTCTTCATGTTTTCAAATCTTTTTTTTCGTCCTACTGTTTATTGTTTCTCCCATCTTTAACAAGTTTCTTTAGTTTTTGGCCAATTGTGACTTTTTCTTTCTCTCTCTTATTTTTTTTTTTTCTGTTTTGTTTTTATGTTCTCAAATTGTGACATTCTCTTTCTCCCTCTTTTTTTCTTCTGTCTTTCCAAATTTTTTCTTCTGTTTTTATTTTATTCCCAAATATGATGTTCTCTTTCCCTCGTTATCGTTTTTCTGTTTTTCCAAAGTTTCTCTTCTGTTTTTATTTTCAATATTTGTCACCTTCTTTTTTTCCCTCTTTTTTATCCTCCAGTTTTTACGTAGTTCTCATTTCCGCTCTTTTTGTCATTCATTGCTTATGTGCACACAAAAAACAGCTAAATATCAATAAAACACACTAGTTGTGTTTTTTTTGTACATTTTCAACCATCATTTTTTTGTCTAGTGTGTGTGTGTTTTCTCAGCTCAAGCCTGACCCTATGAATACGAGAAAGCCGATGAAATGCATCTCAGTGAAGGAAATGGAGGCCAGATGTGTTGGTTGGTGGAGACCCCCGGCCCTCTGTGGCCTTCACAACCCGGTTTGAACTTCTAGACTTTGGGTTCCAGATTTTAGGCTTTTTTGACATTTTAAGTCTTAAAGCGTTTATTCAGCCACAGTTATTCGAATATATCAAAATATGCGTCAGAAAGTCTAAATGTAAGTCAGCTTCCCCTTTCTCTCCTCCTCTCTTCAGCGCTATTCTTTGCCTCTCTTTCATTTTCACTCTTTTTTTTTTTTTTTGTTTATTTCTCATTCTTTCTCAATTTCACTCGTGGACAAACCCTGTCATTTAACTTTATAGTCTCTTTTTCCCCAGTGGTGTTAAGTACTTGACTAAATGGACTTTGTTACGTTAGTGTTTTTGCTACTTTGTACTTGTACGGAGTATAAAAAACACAAACCATTTTTACTCTCTACTTGACCACATTTGTGAAGGAGTATCTGTCACTACATTTGAGTGGACACTTATCTTTACTCATTACACTGAATGTGCGCAACAAGTCGCATTTTACTGCGGTTAATTTCTTGGACGGATGAGGTGATATCGCCATCTGCAGGATGCTGAAGGTACTGGATGCTGTTTATCAGCTAAATCACGTAAACATGAATGAGCAGTTGCACTTTTTTGCACATTTGAATTTGACTAAGACTGATTTTAGTTATTTTTTATCTGTTTTGTCCTGCCGTTTTGAAACATTGAGGCGTTAAATTGATTTTCTATGTTAGGAAATCAAACCTCATAAATACAGAGTTTGCAGGTTCCTTGGCGTTTTTTGAGCCTTTTCTTTTCTTTCAGTTCTTTTCAAACGGGATACTTCCTTGACTTTATGGTGTATTTTCTCTCTTTCTTTCTCTCTCTCTCTCCTCTCTTTCTTTCATGTTCTCTCTCTGTCTGACCCACTGACTCCTGACTGCGGTTCGTCGTGTCCAGAGATGATGTGTGCTGAACTTGGTGAGAGTCTGGCTTGACCCGGAGGTCTGTGGTGACCCAGGCCGGTGTTCGGCAGGAGCTGGAGATGTAGTAGTGATAGATGTAGTAGTGGAGTAGTGGTGCTCCTGGCTGAGGTTGTTTTAGTGAACAGACGCATCTGCAGGTGTCGTCTTTCACAGAGATTCGTTGCTCGCGGTCAAGTGGAGGATTTATGCTCCTGATTAATGTCTCCTGTAATAAATCTCAGGTAGGGGCCGCTGCGGGCCCTCGCCTCGGGGACGGAGTGAAGCTGAGGAAGCTGAAGCTGATCTTCCCCTCAGGACTCTTCCTTCTCCTCTGACACTCTGACAGCACATGATATTTATGTCCAAAATTAACTGTGTTTGCAAACGCATACTTATCTTTGTGTGAGTGTGTGTGTGTGTGTGTGTGTGTGTGTGCGTGCGTGCGTGTGTGTCTAAATGCATACATATATATGTGTGTATGCATAAACATACACTATATACCTGTATATGTATGTGTTTCTAAACGCTGCTTCAAAAAAGTAATAAAAATAGCTTGAAATCATTTCGATTTGATAAATCGTTAAATGGTTTTCACACACACACACACACACACGTGCACACACACACATTCTTTAGAAAAAAAAATTAAATATTGTTCGCAATTAAAAATATTGAAATTTTAAGTCAATGCATAAATAACTTCTCATTATTCATTATATACATTTATTTCTAGTGTGTGTCATGTTATTTATGTTTATGTTTTTCATATAAAATTGTCTGCTGTTACAATTAAACTGGACAATTAAATGCTTTTTCACCCATTCATTCATTCGTTCATATATATTTATTTGTTTATTTATTTATTTATTTATTTATTTATGTGTGTGTGTGTGTGTGTGTGTGTGTGTGTGTGTGTATAAACAATTCAAATAAGATTTATATGTCACCTCCCGCTTATGTACACAGACTGTCTATTCTACTTTAAGTTTTTGTCAGGTCTTGTTCTGTCGTTTTCTTCTTTTGTGTTGACGAGAAGTGCTCAACGCTTCATGTGGAAAAACTCCGAGCAACTTTAACCACGGGAACCATTTGTGTCGTTTTTCCCTTAAACTGAGCCATTACTCGACTAAATAAATAAAAGTGCTTTTCTCTTTGTGATAAAAACATTTACGTGCCACTAAGAAACGTAAACACACCGTACATGTTCTTCGGCGGTTCTGGTTTGATTAAGAAGCAGTCACGCTTCCGGCTCCGGCGTAATGCATCAGATCCAACCAATGTGAAATAAGACTGATAATGATAATGTTCCACGTATTTGAGTTTGTCTGCACCGTGAGTGTTTACAAAAGAAGAGTTTATTTTACGTTTTTCTTCTGTTTTTCTTGTGCTGTAGTATTATTAGCGGCGTGTGAGCAGTGAATGAAGATGAATGCTGTTGTCCTCTTCATCTTCACGCCATTTCTGTCAAACCGTCTCCGAGTTGGTGGAGCTTCTTATCTACGCGGATCTGAGATCAGTCTTTACTCCTTCACGCATCGGCTCGCCTGTGAGCGAGGAGATCTGATGGATTTACGCCTCGATAAATAAGGAGAAAATATCTCTTTCGCACTGTTTTTCATCCTGTTTTTTTTTCTGTTCTCTTTCAGTCAGTTCAGTTATTTTTCCCTAACCCTAACCCTAACTTCTTTCACTTTTCTCTCAATCTTCATCCTGTTTTTTGTCTTGTCTACTCTTGTTCTCTTTATTCTGTCTTTTACTTTCAACATGTATGTCGCCTCTGCCGCTTTAGACTGACCTGCTCCGAGTTATATTTTAATATTTCATCTTCTGGGAATCCATCACACTTTAGCTTTAGCGCTGTTAGCAAATGCTAATTCAGTTTCTTTCTGTTCTGTGTTTCTTCATTTAGTGTAATTTCTCTGTTATTTTCACTTGCTTACCTTATTTATCTCATTCCTTTTTATCACACTCCATATTTTCTAAAGCTTTGTCATTCATTTATTATCTCTATAACTTTTTCTATTTTTCATTTTTTTTTTTTTTTACTTTTCTCTATAAATCCTAACTTTGTTGGTTCTTTCTATTCTCTCACTTTCACTCTCTCTCATCATATATGTATATAAATGCATATTATTTTTTACAGTTTGTCTTTGTTACGCCTCAATATTTCAGTTTAGCTTTAGCGCCTTTAGCAAACACTACCGCAGCCACTGGAAAGCCCCCTTCACATATTCATTCATATTTTCATATTCTTTGGTTTTCTGTATTACTGTTTCATCTCTCCGTTGCCACTTTTGCAAAGAATAGTCTTCACATTTCTTGCTTATCTCATGATGTCCCTTTTTTGTTGCACACTATCTCTGTTTTCTTTTCACACTACATTTTCTCAAGCTTGTTCGTCTGTTTGTCTTATTTCTGTTTGACTTTTATAGAGGAAAAAGGGAAATATATATATTTACCTCACTTCTCTAACATACTCTCTCTCTCTCTCTATTTGTTTTTTAGAATTTGCGTTTGTTACGACTCAACATTGCGAATTAGCTTTAGCGCTTTTAGCGAACACTCCCTCAGCCCCTGAAAAGCTGTTTTCCCCTCACATTCGTTTAACTTTCCTTGTTTCTTTGGTTTTCCCATTTTACTTGACTATTTTATCTCTTCAGGTTTTTCAAAAATTTTCTTTATCTCTCTATCACGTTTTTTCTCTTTCCTCTTTAAATGTTTACCTCCCTTCTCTGACATACTCTTTCTTTCAGTTTTTTTTTTCAAATCTGCATTTATTATATCTCAACGTCTCTTTTTAGCTTTAGCGCTGTTAGCAAACCCTATTCCAACCACTGATTTTGTTTTTCCCCTTTCTCCTTTTCTCCCACATTTTCTCATTCCTTCTTGTTCTTTGGTTTGTTGTTTAGTTTTCTACCTTTTGTTGTGTGTTCTATACTTTTGCGCTATACTCAGGTGTGTTTCTCGTACTGTGTGAGTGATACTGAGACTCACGCCGGTTCTTAGCATTAAACCCGTGTTGATTAGCGACGCTAGCGGTGTGTTTAATGAAGGTTTGGAGATGTTTGAGATGCCACCCAGCAGGAGGGAGGTGGAATTTCTCCGGAAGCTTTTCCGAGAAGAGCTTTTGTGTGCGGACGTGTCTGGACCGGCAGCTTCACTGTCGACTGCAGCAGATTTAAAGTCGTCTGTCTCTCGTTCTCGACGGTCAACAACAACCACGCTTGTCGTTTTACTGTTGCACTCTTTCGTTCCCTTTTCTCTCATTATCACTTTCAATCTGTATCATGGTTTTCTTATTCCTTTTCCTTTCAGCTCTTTGCACTTTTTTTGTTTTTCTTTCTTTTTCAAACACGGTTTCATTTTTCTCATTTCAAGTACGTATATTTTCTGTCTGTCTCTACCTCTCTTTCTCTGTTCTGTCTGTCTCTATTACCTCTTTCCCTCTCTCTAGGTGTATCTCTCCTCCCTCTTTTTCTTCTATTTCTTTCTCTCGACTCTCTCTTTCTCTCCACCTCCCCGCTTGTATCTCTTTTCTCTTTTTTCTCCCTCTTATATCTTGCTTTATCCCCCTTCTCTCATTCTCTATCTCTTCCTATCTATTTTTTTTCTCTCCCATTCTCTCTTTTTCTACTCCTCTCTGCCTCTTCCTCTTTATTTTTTTTCTCTCCCATTCTTTCTTTTTATATTTCCTCTCTCATCTCCTAATTTTTTTTCTTTTTGTCTCTCCCCCCTCTACCATTTTTTTTCTACTTTCTAGTTAGCCCCTCTCTCTCTCTCTCTCTCTCTCTCTCTCTCTCTCTCTCTCTCTCTCTCTCTCTCTCTCTCTCTCTATCTATCTATATATATATATATATATATATCATTCTTTCTCTATCTCTCTCTTTCTCTTTCTGTTACTCTCTCTCTCATTCTTTCTATCTATCTCTCATTCTCTCATTCTCTCTCTCTCTCTCTCTCTATCTCTCTCTCTCTCTCTCACACATACACACACACACACACCCCTGTTCCGCACCAGTTGCGTTTCTTGTAGTTTTTGTCTCATTTTTCTTTCTCTTGTTGTTTTCTGTTCCAGTGTGTTTTCTGGTTTGTGTTGTGATGTGGAGCGCGTCGGTCAGTGCAGACGCAGGTTTCTGTGTGTCGTCTGTGTCGACAGAGCGATGAAGACGCGGTGAAAAGCATCGGAACGTGACGCTCGTGTCGTTAGACCATGGCTCCTGCGTTATTGTTCGGCCCGTCGTGTGAAAACAAGACATCTTTCACGCGGCAGGATAGTGACAGACGGATTCTGTCTTAATGACGGGAAATTCACAGCGGATTCTGAATCTGAAGTGCTCGGTCACTCAACTTTGTGCTTTTTGGTTCAACTCTGTTTGACGAAACACAGACCTTCACGACACATGCTGCTTTACACTGTGTGTGTGTGTGTGTGTGTGTGTGTGTGTGTGTGTGTGTGATGGACTTTATATACACTAATGTCACACAGTGACCTTTGACAGAACTTAAATCTCAGTTCCTTGACACGTTAAGAATGCTGTTCCTTAGCACTTCACTTTTTTTTCTACTGTATCTTACTGAATGTTTAGTGGTTTGAGTTACGATTGTTTAAAAAAAAAAAGTGTTGATCTCGATAATTTAGTCACACAAAAATTGCTGTTTTACATTTCACATTTCATTGACTGTTTTACATTTCACATTTCATGACGCATTTCATTTGTTTGAATCTTGCATTTCCGAAATAGCGACTAAAGCTAAATAATGAAATTTCACTGAAATTGAAAAAGCAGAGTGACTTTAAAAGCTTGAGAATGCAAAACCCTGTCAATTTAGTTAAATGACAAAACACTTTGTCATTTGAATTAAATGTTTTTATTTTAAGAAATGTTAGCCAATTAACAATCCAGAACCAAATCTCTCCATCTTAAAGATTTGGCTTAAAGATTGAGAGTATTGTGTCATGAATAAAGAATAAATCTGTGTCGTTACAATTGAAATAGTTTTATTACAGTGTGTATTTTCATGTACTCTTAACTTTTGCAGTGAAATACAAATGTCAGATTGAACATCCGTCCCCCGAACAAAGTCATCATCACATTTGGCCCTGAGAGCAAAAAGTTTGGATATATGAAAAATTATGAAAAGGAATGTAAAGCTTGAACCCGCTATTGCTGCATGCAGCTTTATTTTGTTGGTTTATCTTCACTCTCTCTCTCTCTCTTTCCTGGTCCACAGGGTCAGTACCGGCCTTCAGACCTCCTGTGCCCTGAAACATACGTGTGGACACCGATCGAGCGCTGCATCCCTCGGCTGGACATCTCGCCGTACTCGCGGCTCAACGAGAACCCGCACGCAGGTGACCGTCCACTCGCTCCGCCTTCTTTCTCTCTCCATTTACTCATCCTCTTTTGCTGCTTTCCTACCTTCTTTTATTTCTTGCCTTCCGACCTTCCTTGCTTTCTTTATTTCCTGCCTTCTTTCCTTTTATTCATTTCTTTATTTCTTTCTTTCCTTCCTTTTTTTCTTCCTACCTTCTTTTCTTTCCTTCCTACCTTTCAGTCTTTCATTCGTTCTTTCTTTCTTCTCTACCTATCTTTCTTACCGACCTTCCTTTCTTTATTTTCTACCTTCTTTTTTTTAGTTTGTTTCTTTTTTCTTTCTTTCCTTCCTATTCTTTGTTTACTTCCTACCTTCTTTTCTTTTCATTCCTTCCTTCTTTTCTTTCATTTATTTTGCCGGCTGTGTTGTGACAACTTCTATTATATAAAATATTTTAGGATGGATGGATAGATAGCCAGATAGACAGGCAAATGTGTGGCAAATGATTTCTGCCTGTTATAGAAATCTAGCTATACAGTCAAATAGATTGATAGTGGGAAATACGAATGTATGTATGAATGATAAATGGATGGATAGATGGATGGATGGATGGATGTAAAGACAACAGATAATCCTCACACCATTACTTTTTTCCTCGTTTATGTTTTTCTCTCCTGAGAAAGCAAAACATAAAGAGAGAGACACGTTATTCATGTTTTATTTTTTCCGTCAATTTTTTACTTGTCCTTCTACTGTATCTCCTCCTTTCTAACTCTCACTCCTCTTTTTGTGTCCTCTTCCATCATTTCACTATTTGACTATTTTTTATTTGCCTAATTTTCCCGCCTTCCTCCTCATCCTCCACTATTTTAGTATTTTACTTTTGATTTCCTCTTTCGCTTTCAATCTCTTGCTTCTTTCATCCTCTCTCTAAAAAGCAAACCTGGACATGTAGACCGTGTGTGTATGTCCGATCACTGCAAAAAACACCCATGAAAAAACAAGAAACAATAAACCCAAAATGACTAAAAAAAAAAGACTTAAATCAAGTAAAATGATCTGCCAACGGGGTAAGAATGTTTTACTTGGTAAGACAGTTTGAAACGAGACCAATTTTCTTGAAACAAGCTAATGAATTTTTTACTCTTAATTCTAAGCTAGCTAATTTATCTTATCTGGAAAGAAAAAACAGATTTTTGTGTAATTTCAAGATTTTTTGACTTGTCAAAAATACATTTCTTTTGCAGTGTGTATGTGTGTGTGTGCGTGTGTTTACGAAGTGTAATTTGCCAACCCTTTTCTAACACCCGTGACTGGGCTTATCGCGAGGTCTGTTTAGCGTCGGCGTTGCGTCAGGTCGTTGGATTCCGGGTCAGAACCAGCGAAAGCCGCTGCAGGTCCATCACCCTAAATGGATTTCAGTCCATTTGAGCACGTCATGACACTTAATTATCAGACGCAGCAATCATTCTGGCAGGAGGCTGGAGTGTGTGGAGAGTAAAATCAATACGCCAGACTGGTTCCCATGACTCTGATGGCGGCGTTTCAACGGTAGCGGTTCCGCAGAACTTGTGTGCGTTGGTCTGGTGTGTTGAAATGCAGTCGGGGGTCAGCGGTGTGGAGCGGGCCCGGTACCACGAGAATAATAATAATCACGTCAGGGCCGACACACAGACGCCACGGCTGGTGTGAGAGGGAGGGCGAGGAGCTGATGGATTAGCGCGCTCTTCCTCTTCGTCTTCATTAACGGCCCGTCTTTATCACACTTACACTTGTCTTCCAGGTTTTTTATGTTGATGACAGCATTGTACTTTGGGAAACACCTTTAATATAAACGCGTGCGTTAATATTATGAGGTCATCAAGCTTTGTCAGTTTTGTGGGAACACTTTTTATGTTTGATCTGGCGCTGTAAAAATGAGCTGCAGCTTATACGGTCCATTAGCCGACTAAATCGGACTCTGTGATTTGTTTATTAGACATTTTATTATATAATGTTTTATTTTTGTTTTATCAGAACATTGAGTAGTATGGCTGTTTAAACCAGATGTCTTCATCTTCCTCTCCTCCGTAAACTACTGTTTCACAATCGATGCTTTTGCAATATTTATTGACAATTGCGTTTCTTAAAAACAACAGATCACTAGCAAATAAAAACGATGAACTACATCGGCTGAGAACACAAAACATCTGTTTTACTGACAGACCCGGGAAGATCAAGGGTGGGATTTAGTGTAACGCACTGACCGGTCAACAACCAATAAGATAACACTTCCTGTGAGGTGACGCTTTCGCACAGACTTTCACATCAAACCAATGCCTTTGATTTGTGATTTTACACCTGAAAATTAACTGCAAGGGTGTTAAACAGCAGGTTTGAAAGTTTGGACTTCTTTAGAATGTGAGTCCATTTTTTTTGTCCTAATTATTTACAGAAAGAAGTCAGTTGGGTGGGAAAATGTTTTTTTTTAATGCACAGGATGTAATAGATTATTTAGGTATCTGGGCGCTAATTCCAGTCACATTCATCCAGCGGCGTGAGATGACCAATCAGAAACCCGACAGAAACCAAGCAACCACAAAATATTGTGTGTCGTGGCGTGGCAGGTCCGAACAAAAGCGGGAGAGATGATTTATCTCCGAGGAGCCTTCTGAAGCCTGAAAACGAGGGATGGCTCTCTAAACGGACCTTCTTGTTTGTGTTCGAGAGCGCTGCCAGTGAAAATGAGCTCATTGTGATCATGTCGGCTTCCCACAGACGTCTCTGGGCTTTCTGGCCGTGACGCTCCTGCCGTCTCGTGCGACCTGTTGTTCTTGGCCAGACGGAACAACTATTCCAGACTTGTGGCTCAGCACGGCTCGAGACCCCAGCTCTGACATTTTATGTTTGGATTCACTAGTCTCTTTGCTTTTCTTACAACTCATGTGTTGGCGCATTAATATGAGCTATTGAAGATTAGTAGGGGCAAAAACGGGCAACATTTTTAATAACAACATTTTACAGTAACACACAATGAATTTCTGGAACAATTTTAGTTCAAGCCAACATATGGATTTTGTGCAAGACGTTATTTTTAATTATTTTATTTAAAAAAAAAAAGAAAATAAAGAAACTGAGATGAAAAGTGTGGCGCGGAAAGGAAATGTTTGCTGCAGTGCAAACATCACTATTGTACAACACATCATACCACCATCATACACACAAAGATCTAGCGACTGAAGTCAGGAAACGCAGCTTTAAAAAGTACACAACTAAATGAGTTAACAAGTTTAGCATGTGATCAGAATCCAAACGAATTATTAATCGGCTACCAGCGTTACGTAGAAAAGGCTGGAGAACAATGTCACGATACGTGCAAAATCTATAAACAAAAACACAAAGCCCCTAATAGTACTATTATTACTATTAAAATTAAATATTCCCATCACTGTATTATTAATGCCACAGCTACATTTTGCTGCAGCTTCATAAAAAAAAAATGTAAAAAGTATATTACCTAATGCCTTCCCGTGTACCCACTGTGAAATGACCACACCAGACGTGACGTGCTAACATGGATACTGCTATGGAACCACAGAGAAGATGTTATTTTTTAGAAGCTGAAAATTATTTAAAAGTTATTTGTACAGTGATTAGCACAGTCAAGTTTTTTCAGTCTTGAGTATCACTTAAGCTCAAGGCGTTTCTTAACTAAAGCGTAAAATGCTTTTTTGTCACAATTGGAGATTAATTTTCATTCATTTCAGATCATTTCAATTTTTCAATGAGATTATTCTAGATTAGGATTTCTAGCTATGCTCGTATCTGTAAATATATTTGTTCTTGATGATAGTTACCGTCACACACACTTCCTCCAACCGCTCATTTACCGAGAGTGTGTAGCTGGAGGAAGCTGGAGAAGATCTTCTGGCGAGCAGAGTAGAGTGTTTACGTGCGAGCGGATGTTTGGAGCAGTGACGGGATCTGCTCAGCATCATTATCCGGCTTAATCCAACAGCTACACACTTTCATTCGGGTCATTTACTCCTCCGGCTCGCAACACCGTTGGCCTGGTTCGAGTCTGAACCTGAGCTTCAGGGAACCAGCGGATCTCCTCGACAGATAGTGGTAGAAGCTTCCAGAAGCTTTTGTTTTCCTGGAGCTGAGGCGCTTTGCTGGGTTTCGGGGGCTTTTCCAGGCCTCGCTTGTTCTGTTTGGTTTGGGGTGAGAAGCAAAGTTTCACTGTTATGAAAGAACATCCAGCTCTCGCTTTCCACGGCTCTGCACTGACGTTCATTTATCATCGCCAACGAGACGTGCTGCGACCTGCAGGCTTCCCTCTTCCTCACCCTTTACTCTCAGTCTGTGTGTGTGTGTGTGTGTGTGTGTGTGTTTAGATTAGAAAAAGTGTTTCGGAATAATAACACTTGAAAAAAAATTCCGTCTTATTTGGACCTTTCCAAGCTTTATGTGTAAAAAAAGAAATAATAAAACGGACGACTGAATGTTGGTTGTTGTAATTTACATCAATAAACACACCGAGACACACAATTGTATATTCTAAAACATTTTCACAGGCTGTCTGTCCTTTTCACACAAAAACGTTTCTAAAATGGCATATGTTTCAAGAGAAAGTGAGTTAATGAGATGCACGTCATTCTCCGCCCAAAACTCTCATTGGTTAAGGCACAGGTCATGTGTCATTCATTCATAAGTAAATCCTTTAGGAAATAATAACGACTTTAGAGGGAGGAGACACAAAGAAGATTATAGAGGGAAATGTGAGAGCGTGAAAAACTGAGATGAGAAAAGAGGAGCAGGAAATTTTAAGGAAGATTGAAAGATGGAGAGGTGTGTTAGAGGGAGTGTGCTAATGTAGGAAGGAAAATAAAGGGCGATCGAGAGAAAGATAGAGTGGGGGGGCGTAATAGGGAGTATGAGAGACTGAGATTGCGTAGGAGAGAGAGCGAAAAAGGGAGAGAAATATTGCTTGTGAGAGAGAGAATGTAAAAGAAAATGAGTGAGTGAGGAGAAAGAGACAGAGAAAAATAAAAAGAGAGCAAAGTAATACAAAATGCAAAGAGGGCAGTGCATGGAGAGAGAGAGAGAGAGAGAGAGAGAGAGCAAGAGAATTTGAAGCAAGAGTTAATGTAGTCTGAGAAGTGTGATTAGTTCTTCAAATTCAAACTCAAATTTGATAAATAAGCAAGCAAAGAAATACAATAAAAATAAAGATAAAAATATAAAAGTATAATAAAGTACAGTTAAAAAAAGAGTCAAACAAAAATATGAACAAACTACGAAAAACTATGGATATGAAAATAAAAATACCGTTAAAAAAATCTAAAATATTAATTAAATACAAAAACAGTGTCAACTGATCTGTAGACCCCAATTCCAGTGACGTACAAAATATTATAGTATAAATTGTAAATCATTTTTATTTACACTTTTTTTTTTTAATACCAAGGCTGACTCTAAAATGAAGCTAGCACAGGGAACGTCTGATAATTATCATTTCACCATTTTTTGGGGAAAAAAAAAAAAACTACCGTATTTGTGTGAATATAAGCATCCCATGATTTTCAGGCACAAAATAAAATAAAAATTCTCCCTCTCTCTTTCTCTCCCTCTCTATATTTCTCTCTTTATCTCACTTCCTCTCTCTCTCTCTTTCTCTCCCTCACTATCCCTCTGTCTCTCTTTATCTCTTTCTTTTTCTTCCTCTCTTTCTCCTTCCATCCCACTATCTCTCTTCATCTCTCTCCCTCTGTTTCTCTTTCTTTCTCTCCCTTCCTATCCTCTCAATCTCTCTCTCCCTCCCTATCCCTCTCCATCTCTCTCTCCCTCTTTATTTCTCTCTCTTTCTCTCCCTCCCTACCCCCCATTCCTATCCATCCCTCTCTCTCTGTTTCTCTCTCTCTCTCTCTCTCTCTCTATCTCCCTTCTTCCAGTGTTATTCTGTCTTTGTTAAGTGTGGCGTGTCTAATGTTTTTTTATTTCTATTTATTGAGCCAATAAAAGCTTATACTGTATGTACGTCTACCTACCAACCGTTATTTAAAGACGCACAAGCGCGACGTGTTCCTGTTTATTTGTGATTGCTCCTCACTTGAAATACTGGCAAAATATATATTTACGCGCATAATTGAAACCTGCGATTAAAAGCACCCCACAACTTTTTGAACGTCACAAAATCGAATAAAAAGTGTGCTTATATTTGCGTAAATACGGTTTGTAGCAAATCAAATTCTTGTCACTTATTTGACACACGTTTGAGATTGACGCGTGTGTGTGTGTGTGTGTGTGTGTGTGTGTGTGTGTGTGGTGTTCTCCAGGTGATGCTGAGGCGCTGAAGGACCTGAGTCGAGCGCTGGTGCTCCACAGGAGGACGGTGATGGCGTACGGCGTCTACGCTCGTAAGCGCAGGGGCTCCAGCGATGAGAAGGAGGTGGAGCAGTACGGCGGGCTGGTGGGGCAGAGCTGCGCCCAGAGGATGCTGCTCTACAGGGCCTAGCCCCACACGCCCGCCTCCAGCAGGGAACGCCCCTCTGTCAGTCTTATTCCTGATCACGTCTGACGTTGTCGTTTCGTCTCCGTCCCAACGCCGCGACGTCGCCTTTTGTCTTTGTGTTTTCAAGCCGGACGGGAAATGGTAATAATAATGTTATGACACTCAGATCTCGGGTTTGAATGTGACGCGGTGTGAGCGGCCCACGCTGGTGGAAGATCCCGCTTGGTATGAAACAAGCAACGGGAAATCTATTTTAGTCATTATGTTTGAATTTAAACCACATTTTGTTGTTATAACCTTTTTTTTTTTTTCTGGAAATGTGAATGGTCTCGCAATTTATGCAAGTGTTTACAGCTTTAAAAGTGTGTACAGAAGACCACTCTCTCTCTTTCTCTACCTTCCTCTTCCTCTTCTCTCCCTTTCTCTACACCCTCCCTCTTTCTCGCATTTTGCCATCTCTATCTCTCTGTCCCTCACTTATTCTCTCTCTTTCTTTCTCCTCTCTCTCTATCCTCCATCTCCCTCTTTCTCTCTTCTTTTCTCTATTCCCCCTCTCCGTCTGTTTCTCTGTTTACCCCGTCCCTCTTTCTCTCCTTTTCCTCTCTCTCTTAATCTCTTCCTCTCTCTCTCTCTCTATCCCCCTTCTCTATCTTTTTCTCTCTTCTTTTTCCCATCCCTTTTCCTCTCTCCCTTTCTCTCTATCCCTCCCTGTTTCTCTCCTTCTTTCTCTCTTCCTCTCTCTCTGTCTCCATCTCTCTCTGCCTCACTTTTTGTCCCATTTTATTTCTCTTCTTTTCCCCCATCTTTCTACCTCACTCTCTCTCTCTCTTTATATGTCTCTTTGTCCCTTTCTTTCTCTAGCTCTCAATCTTTTGTCTGGCTTTCTTAGTCTCTCTTTCTTCACTTTCCTGACGTCTAACTCCATACTCTTCTTTCACGACACCATATCTCTCTCTAAACAAATATCATTATTTACGTACGTTACAATATTTTAAATCACATAAACTCCGGAGTTTGTCTGTTCTGCGTGTCACGTTTGAGTTTTGCTTTATTACTTCTATTATGTCGTGAGGTTTTTTCCACTGTTTATTTTTTTCCATTTCTTCCGTGTTGTGACTCGTTTTCATACTGTATGTCGGAGCACTGAAATATATTGGAAAACTCTGAAACCGCCTGCTGGTTTTTTTTTTTTTTGGGTGATTCGGCTCCAAGACGTGAAAATATTCCACTCATTAAGAACGAGAGCAACATTATGATAAAGCTAATTAACGTAAAGTTCCAGGAAAAGTCAGGAGAATTCCAAAGTTTAAATTCCTCGTGTGTGTGTGTGTGTAGGGGGCGGGGCTTAATGTCTTGCCCAGCGGAAGCGGGGTATCTGAGGGCTATTGTGACTGGGGGTCCGGGATTAACTGTACCAGGGCCTGAGTTCAGGGCTTTTCTCTGGGGGATTATTCCTGGGGTCCGATCGGCCCGTGACATACACACTCTCTCAAGCGTGTGATGTGTGTGTGTGTCCAGCGCTGTGACTTCAACCTAAACACTCTTCTTTTGCTCTCTCTTTCACTCCCTCGGTTTCTTATTAATTCAAGCCTAACTATCAGTCTCTCTCTATCCCTCTCTCTTTATTGCTCTCTCTCTCTTTATCTTTTTCTCTCTTTCTCGCACTCTATATACCTCTCTCTGGCTATCACTATTTCTGTCTTCCTCTACCTCTCTTTTTCTCTCCCTCCCCATCACTCTCTTTTTCCTCTCACTCTCATTCTCTTTCTCTGACTCTCTTTAAGTCTCTCTCTCCCTCCATATCCCTCTCTCTCTCTCTCTCTCTCTCTCTCTCTCTCTGTCTCTCACTGTCTTTCTCTCTGTCCCTCTCTCTTTCTCTCTCTGTCACTCTAACTCTTTCTCTTCCTCCATATCCCTCTCTCCCTCTTTCTCGCCCTCTATATATCTCTCTCTCTCTCTCTCTCACTTATCTCTGTTTTTCTCCCTCTCTAACTCTCTTTCCCTCCCTACCCCCTCTCTCTATCTCTCTGTCTCCCTCCCTATTCCTCTCACTCCCTCTCTCATTTTCTTATCTCCTGTTTTTCTGTACTAATCTTCTAATTCTTTTTTTCCATTCATCTCTTTCTCTATTTTTTTCTTTCTGATTCTCTCTGCAACACTTTCCTACTGTGCTAATATTTTTATTTGTTTCTTTCTCTGTCTTTACTGTTTTATTCCTCTTATTGTTTATCTCTGTTTTTCCTCTTCATCTTATTTTTTTTTCTTGTTCTATTTTTCACGTTCTCTTTTTATCAGTCAATTTTTTTATTTACATTTTTGTCCGTCATCCATCCATCCCCACCCAATCCCACTGATTTGTCTATCGCTTTTAATCAATCTGTGTGGATTATTAACCTTTAGTTAAAAATTATATGTCACCCACTTGGAGGACACTATCCACCGCAGAAACATAATGCAAGAAATACGAAAGTCTACTCTAGACGTCAGACTGAATAAAGTCTCGTATTTCCTCATTGTGTTAAATCTCAGCTCAGAAACAAACCAAAGCTGATCTGGAACAAAAAAAGAAACGAGCGTTTGGCCCAAATCCCTGAAATTTAAACCTAATAAAAAGTCCCGCACAGTTTCCAGCGCGTTTGCCACGAAAGCAACACACAGCGTTCCTGAAGCTCGGGGTCTGGAGAAGCCCGCCGCTGTGTCAATTAGACGTGTGTGTGTGTGTGTGTGTGTGTGTGTGTGTGAGGGGAAGGAGCGACTGAAGATGCTGGCAGGAGCTTTTGTTTGGCTTGGCACCGTCGGCCTAGCAGAGACCTTTCAGAGCAGATCCACGCGGCCGAGGGGCTTTCAGAGGGTCTTCGTCCAGTCTGGAGACGGGAAAGGAAGCGTGATGCTCCTCAACACTGGATCTCAACATCCACAACATCATCTGACCCACCGACGGCCGAGCTGATGCAGATAGAAGGGATGAACAGGGAGGATGAAGAGAGAAAAGAGGAGTGAGAGATGGCTAGAGAGAGTGAAAGTGAGTAACTGACAGAGTTGGAAGTGAGACAAAGAGTGAGTAGATTAAGAGAGAGAATAATAAAGGAAGAGCGTGAATAAGTAACACACAGAGACAGAGAGAGAATAATAAGGGAACGAAGGAAGAGAGTAAGTAACACAGAGAGAGTGAGAGAATAATAAGGGAACGAAGGAAGAGAGTAAGTAACAGAGAGAGTGAGAGAGAATAATAAGGGAACGAAGGAAGAGAGTAAGTAACAGAGAGAGTGAGAGAGAATAATAAGGGAACGAAGGAAGAGAGTAAGTAAAACAGAGAGAGAGAGAATAAGTAACACACAGAGAGAGAGAGAGAGAGAGAGAGAGAGAATAATAAGGGAACGAAGGAAGAGAGTAAGCAACACAGAGAGAGAGAGAGAGAATAATAAGGGAACGAAGGAAGAGAGTAAGTAACACAGAGAGAGAGAGAGAGAATAATAAGGGAACGAAGGAAGAGAGTAAGTAACACACAGAGAGAGAGAGAGAATAAGGGAAAGGAGGAAGAAAGTGACTAAGGAAAGCACACAGGGAGAGAAAGAGAGAGAGAAAATGAAACCAACAATGACTGAGAGA
>MU204446.1:642353-659306 GCA_017309775.1 Paedocypris sp. Pulau Singkep
AGATAGATAGATAGATAGATAGATAGATAGATAGATAGATAGATAGATAGATAGATAGATAGATAGATAGATAGATAGATAGATAGATAGATAGATAGATAGATTTTGTCGACATGTAACTCCGATTATAAGTGAAGTAAATTCACCAAGTAAACTGTTCCACCCTCCAAGAAGTAAACGCGCAGGATATCCGTCACTAGGGGGCGCTGCGGCACTCGAGATTCCGCAAGACGGGGGCGGGAGACCCCGGGTTCGGCAGAAACTTTTCGCAGGATCGCTCGGAGCTGCTCGGTGAGCTGAAGCTGCGCGAGACTGTGATTGGAGGAGAAGGACCGAGGCTCAAAACTATCATCCAGGAAACGTGTCGGGTTTCAGGGGGGAGTGACATTTCTTCAGGGGGTTGGAGAGAGGGAAAAAAAATCTGTAAACCCGACAAAGCGTCTGAGTAGAGCCAGTATCCTCCGAGACTGCGGCTCGTGTCAGTGGATGTGTATTTTTGGGATGGATGTTTTATTCCGCGTTGGTTGTAGTAGGTGCTGTAGTAGGTGAAGGCTGCGTATATGTGCACGCGCTGAGTGGTGACGTCGCTTACGCGCAGCTTTGCTTACGGACGAAAAAGAAAACAAACTTTTTTTTTCCTCCAGATTTTTTTTTACTCTCCCTCGGGAAGGATTTACACAAACACGCACGGATACTATCAGTTGGTCGCGTTTGGCATGCGAGATCCCGCCACCGGGTCTCTGCTGGATTGTGGGAATAAGGAATAGTTTCATTCGCATTCCTGCTGGGATTCGGCCCATGAACTCTCTCGGCTTATATGCGGATCCAGATCCTCGTCTGCTTCAACTCTGTAAGTGTGTGTTTGTGAGTCGAAAACGGATTTCTCGGAGCCGTTCGTGCGATTCTGTCGTGTGCGGATTAAATCTGACACGGACGTGCGCGTGACTTGCTATCCAAAGTTTCGCGGAATTCTCTGGGAATGTGGAAAGTTCGTGATCAGCGCAGAGGAGATTTGGAAGGCTAATTTACATTCGCACGGGATTAAATCTTCGCACTGGAAAAAAAAACTATTGTAAAATGTAAAGTTTTCCCTTTAATCTAATCACAGTTTCTGGATGTACAGATCGTTTTATTAAAAGTGCACATTTCAATAATTCATGCGCATTTTACACAACATATTGTGAACATATTTAATATTTAAGTTTGAGCATTGGCTAATTTGAACGTTTCTTTATTTTTATGTAACAGTTTCGCCCCCGTGCACGCTAATTTCAATTTAATAGTGTGAATTATGCGGTTTTTTATAACGTGAAACGTCAATCATTGCACGTAATAAACTATAATTGAGACACTAATTCGAGTTAGTTTAATGCTTAGGAATCGGAGCGCGCGCTGATAGCCCTCGGTAATAAAATCACGATAAACTCATTAGATTTGCATTTTGTAATTAGCCTGTTTAGATAGACGAGATCGTTGAGTTCAAATAACGATTCAGAAACAATCGCGGGTCATAGTACAGCTGGTTCCAGGGGAGGGTCGGTGGTTTTCTCTCCATTAGGAGCAAATCCTTTCTTTCTAAAGTGTTTAGAATGACAATGGGGGAGTGATTAACGCCTTTGGATGGAGAGCGTCATTCCTGAATAGTTCGCGGTGACGTCATGACGTTTCAAACTTTCATTAAGTTGACAATTCTGCCCTGCGTGTTGCGCGTAATGCGAGATGTTTACATTACACATCTGCAGTTAAAAATTAATTTGCCAACCAGCTAAAGTCAGTGTCAGATAGCGTCATAAAATCGATCGATACGGCGGTCACGCTTGCAGATATTGTCGCGTGACGTCAGCGCGCATTGTTGACATTTTTGATAGGTAGGTGCTAAGTGCGCAGGCGAAGAAATAGATCAAAACGCGTTCACACTCTCAGTGTCGTGTTTACTACGTGTAAGTTTGGCGCGTGAGGAGGCTGAGGGAAGTGTTTTGCTCGGGTCTGAAGCATCACAGCTCTGGTATGTCTGCGGCGAGGCCTGTCGAACTGCATTTTGACGTGAGACTGTAGTTTCTGTCAAGCTTTTTCATCTTCACCTCACCGTGTCACACACACACATTCCATACCATCCACACGACGGATTCCTAAATCTCATTGTCAAAGTCAGCTTTATTGTTAATACTGGACGTATTGTTAATACTTGACTGGACGTGCAAAAACTGTAATCATCCCATACTCTTTACATATATACATCATTTTACAAAAGTACAAAATACAGTAGTGCAATGTGCGATTTACAAAAAAAAGTAAAGTGGTACAGAAAAAAGTGAGATTTACAAAGAGTACAAGCAGTACAAAAATGTTTTGCAATTTGCAATCACAGACATGTGCAATTAACAAATAAAGTACCAACAATGTGCAATAGGTACAAAGATGCTGTGAAAATGAAAATGTGCGAGAGAAAAATACAGATAGTGCAACAATTCTGTGCAAATTGTGCTTGTAAACACCCGTTTGTTTGTTTATTTTTGTCCTTCAGCAATCTTATATTTCGTATTTAGCTTCTCATGGTTTTCTCTCTCTTTGTGTTCCAGCTCAGGTGATTGGTGGGAATTCTAGTGAGTGACAGACCTTCCAGCCTGCGGTTGATGGTTGTCCAGAGCCCCTCAGATGGGATCCGTGTCCGGGGGGAGCTGGAGGAGGACGAGGAGAGGCGGATGCGTGGCTGACGGGATGTGGCTTCTCTGCACGCTCCTGCTCCTCATCCTGGCAGCCGGGTCGGGGGCGAGGCCGTCTTTACGGGTAGCCGAGGAGGCGGAGTCTACCAGCGAACCTGAAGGTAAGAAGATCCAGGATTGGATGGTTCGAACGTGGGAGGAGGAAGCCAAAAAAAGTTGGGAAAACGTGTAAATGGCGAAGAAACCTCCACGTGCAAACAGATGCTCCTTCACTGGTTAATTGCTATAAAAACAGCCAGCAGCTGCTGCGGAGTGTGTAAATATTTGGCCTTTATTTGAGGAAGTCTCGGCGAAGTAAGGATGACGCGGAATTTAACGAGTTTTCGCGATTCAGGGAGGATTCCTCGTACATCACTAGTTATTACCGGAGATGGTCTCGTCCGCTTCGGGCCTTCACCAGAGCCAGGAAAGTTTGGAGGATTATTGCGGTTGGGAAGTTTTACGAGCTTCGATGGTGCCGCGTTGCAAATCCAGGGGAGAATGTCGGATAATTGCATAGGGAAAGTGGTTTGAGCGACTATTTGACATTGTTGAGGGTTTTTTTTAAACTCTCAGAACGGTTTAGTCTCTCAAAACAGTCGCCGTTAGGATTCTTGTGGCTTTTTCTATGTTCTCCACCCATCTCTGTTGAAGCCGAGGACCACACACATACCTGCTGGCCTGGCACACACACACACACACACACACACACACACGCGAGCTGGCCAGCGTTTGTTTGTTTGGGGAGAAAATAAACCTCGGTTACTTTCATATTCAAGCCGAGATGGAACCCGAGATGTTTTCTAGGTTTGCCAGCATCTTCAGAGCTGGATGTGGTTTCCCTTCAGCTGATCTGCTTCTCGTGGTGTCACATTCCCAGTCGGCCACGTTGGGTTTTCCAGTTGTAGATGCCTCTTTGCTGTTGGATCTGTGAGTCGCTCGGATGAGTTTGCTTTTGTTCCCGTGGCTTTAATCATTATGCTAAGTCCCACCACCCATCCCCCAGACAGCAGGGTCCCGGTGGGCCGCGCTCTAATGAGAAGTTCACACTCCAGTTGAGGGAAACCCAGTTTGCAGTGTTTTCTCAGATCCGCTCTGGTCAAAGTTCTCGCGTGCAGTCGATGTTGTGAAAGCTGTGCTGGACCTTCCCAGTCGATGTTGAGAAAAAAAACGAAATCTGGAGTCAGAATTAGTCGGAATTTTGCTTTTGCATTTACTTTTGTGTTGTTTGTATTCAGAATTCTGATCTTTTTTTTGCCTAAATTGTCACAAAAATATCACACTGATGTTTTTAATTGTTTACATTTTTTTCAATTCATTGTGTTGAACATTTTATTTAAAATGTATATTGTAAATTTGTATAAAAATTAACAAATTAAATTATAACATTTTATTAAAATTGTTTTTTTTGCTTTGTTGTTGATTACACATTAAATTTGGAATTGTTTTTGGATTAAAAAAAGGAGAATTGTGGAATATGCAAGGGGAAATATTATTAGTTACAAGTGAAAGGTTATTGATAGATAGATAAAACCGTTATTTGTCCTACAAATGAGAAATTGACATGTGGGATTGTGGAATTATAATCTTGATCATGGTTCAAACTGGGATTAATAGTTCAATCCGAGTATTAGCTGGAGTGTAAAAGTCATTTGTGAGAATAATTTGTTTTTGATTATTTAATAATCATAGATTTTTGGAAAAACGACGTCATTTCAATAAAAAACAACAGCATTACGAATAGTTTCCGATAATTTTGACAAGTATTTTTTTGTCCCAAAGGCTGAAAAGTCCTAAATGCGTTCCACTTGACTTCGTCCGAAGATGTTTTGTGACACTGATAAAAAGTCGAAGTGAAAAACGCAATTTCTTAATACATTTTTATGAATATCGACATAAATATGTGAAAATATTATTATCTAAATAAAATAATAGCGTTGTGCCCAAATGTCAGAACCCAGAATCGTGCTTATCTGGAGTCAGGTGGTTGCTTTTTCATCTGGTAAGTGGCTTATGGCGCAGATATGTGTAAGGCGATTTGCGTTTTTCTCTCCCGTCATGAGACGGAAGATTACGGAAGGTCATGTGATGGCGGATTAAGTGGCTGAGGTGGTGTCATGTGATGCAGATGAGGTTTTGGTGAAAGGTGAAGAGCGTTAACCACCTCGGCCTCCTTGTTTTAGACAGAAACTCAATTCGTCGAGAGCTCCGGGTGGGTTGCCACAAACATGTTGCGTTTTTGTGTGGCTGAATGGAACATGTATCATTTCAACGACAAGCCCGCGATTACCCACCCACCCCTGGGGCGAGGAGCCACCTGATGCACATCGGGGGCCGGGTCGCGACTCCAGGAGGGTCTTTGTTTAAGATGGAGATTCTCAGGATCTCAAAAAAGCCACAAATGAAGTGCTCGCAACCAAATCAAAGTGGGTTCCAACCTCAGGAGAGCAAAAAAGTTATGGCGATTTTATAAAAGCATCCGTTGAATGACGGGAAATGTCTCTTCAGTCACGTGTACTAATTGAAAACTATAATTCATGTGATAGAAAATAATTACTACGTGCATAGATTCCTTACACATCACCCATCATAAATGTTTCCGGTTTTGCGCAAAGCTTGAAATTTTCCAACTTAAACGTTAGCGTGTAGCTATCGTCAGATTGTGACTATTCGCTAGTGGGCGAATTTTTCCCGAGGGCAGGAGACGGACACATTGTGAAAGTGTGGGAAAGCAAACTTGGATCCAATGTAATCTGACAGGGGGCTTAGAGCACAATAGAGCGGAGGGTCTTCACTCGGGTCCGGCCCTGAGCGCTCTGCGGCTGGAACGCGGAGGACTGGCGATGGCGGTGGAAAAGCGTCCTGGCGTGAGCTCCGTTTGTTGTTGTTGGAGGGTTTTCCGTCGCTGGCTTAGTCCTGATGGTCTGGGTAGAAATCACAGCTTCATATTCGTAGTGTCTTACCCCTAAAGTCTCCGAGAGCTTGTTTTTTAAAGTCCAGTCTGTTTTTTACTCTAGTTGTGTTCAGGACTTGCCATGTTTTATGACTTTGAGTTCATTTCAGTGGTGTATGAAAGCCGTAGAAAATGTTGCAAAAATCTTGCACAACAGTTGGGGAAATTGTTGTAGAAAACGTTGTGGAAGATGTTGTAGAAAATGTGAAAAAGCGTCTGACAAAAGTTGTACAAGTTAGAAAAAGTTGTAGAAAACTTTGCACAACAGTTGAAAATGTGTAGAAAAGCCACGGGAAAAGTTGTAGAAAATGTCGCAGAAAACTTTGTGAAAATGTTTTAGAAAACATTTAAAACGGTAAAAATGTCAAAATATGTCTGACAAAAGTTGGACAAAATGTGTAGAAAAGGTCATAGAAAACTTTGTGCGACAGTTGAAAATGTGTAGAAGAGCCATAGAAAAGGTTGTAGAAAATCATAGAAAAAAAATGTTGTGGCAAACGTTGCCAAAATGTTGTAGAAAATAAACGTATGACTACAATTGTACAAAACGTGTTACAAATGTGGTAAGAAAATGTGTACAACAGTTGAAAATTTGTAGAAGAGCCATGGAAAAAGTTTTAGAAAACATTGTAGAAGGGACGTAAAAATGGTCAAAAAGTGTCTGACAAAAGTTGCACAAAGTGTGTATAAATGTAGAAAATGTCGAACCAAAGTCGTAGAAAATTTGTAAAAAAGATCTAGAAGTAGTGTAGAAGAAGTTGTGTACGGTAAATGTAAATAATGTTCATATAATCATCATAAAACTTTTTGTAGAATCATATCTATCAGAAAACACATTCTGTTAAATAATTGAACAGCCCCCGTATTGTTTTGCGAATAATAAGTCACATTTTGAAAAGTAAAAATCATTGTCTTATTATTCCCGTACACGTTCTGCCTGTGTTTAGAATAATCTGGCGGTGTGGGATTAGATTGTGAGCTCACCAGCGTGACTATCACAGGCTTCTGGACTGGGTTTCCAGGTCAAATGTGGCGGTGTTTGTACCCAACAGCCCTAAATCACCATCGCAGTAATAAAAGTGTCAGGCCTCTTGTCAATCACGTTTCCCCGGCCACGTGAAGCATCGCTCACGGTGTTACGTCGACACACGCCAGTATAGAAACATTATATATAATAATTCCATTTATGGCAGATTATATACATAGTAATAGTAATTTTTCAAGTAGTTATAAATATCAACAGTTGTACTATGAAGAGATAACGTGTTTATGTGTGTCTCCACATGATTTATTTTTCTTTGACGTTAATGTTTTTTCGCTTCCATAGTTTCATTTTCAAGCCGGTGTGTTTGTGACAGTGTGAGGCTGGAGCCGAGGTGAGAATGAGACTGGATGTGAAGTGAGAGACTGTTCACTCCATCACATCCGACCCGACGCTCAATACCGAACCCATCCGGCCCGGAACACACTCAGTAATTGCGTTTGCTGCGCCGCATCCGTGACCCCTCCGAGGACAAATGCCAGGTTTCACTAGACACGGGGGGATTTGTGGAGGATTTCAGGGATTTTGGTGGGGTCAGGGTGAGAGGTCAAAGGTCAAAGGGGCAGGAGGTGGTGTTGACGGATCAGCTTTTCTGAGGAGATGCGGTTTGCAACACGTGGTTTTAGTTAGAATTCATGTTAGAGTGAACACAAATTCTACTGCTAAAGTTTAGTATTAAATTATATCTATTTTTATTATTAAGTATTTTTATGCTTGTATAAATTGTAGCAAGTCGTCTTCATGTTTACGTCGATTGTGTAATAATGCTACTAAGTGTAAAATGAGCATCAGTAAATGACACGTTTTACAATTCAGGAGTTTACCATCGGTCCTGTGTTTTTTTTTTTAACTATTGTAGCGCCACCTAGGGTTTGTTTTTGCTCAACATTTGAAAGAAGATCAAACAAAAGAGAGAGAGAGAGAGAGAGAGAGAGAGAGAGAGAGAGAGAGAGAGGAGGGAAAAAAGGTTTGGAGAGGTTGGAAAAATAAGGAGCAGAGAAAGAAATAAATATAGACGGTTAGAATAACAAAGTGAAAAAAGTAGGAACGAAATGAAAGGGATTGATAAAAAGATTTTTTTACATGTATGCATTCACACGTGTTTTTCCTCTACGTTTGCCTCAAGTTTGCAAGGTGAAGTAAATCTTTTCCTTACTAGAACCTAAATGTGAACGGTTCTAGGTTAGAGACGGTACCAGTACACTGCAAAAAAATAAGAAAATAAAAAACAAATGGAGTAAAAAAGTATCTGCCAATGAGGTGAGAAAAAGACGCTGACGACCTATTTTATATCAATTAATCTTGTATTCTTAATTCTCATCAAGTTAATTCATCTTATCTGAAAAAAATAAGATGTATTGTGTCATTTTAAGATTTTTGGGCTTGTCAAGAATTTTTGCAGTGTAGTTGGCGTGCCATCATGGCGTTGGCTTTCCAGGAGGACCTGAATGGGAACAGGCCTTGTGTCCTGTCGTTTTTTCCCTCCGCGTCCGAGTCTCTAACCGCACAATAGAGGGAAATACGCAACCAATTACAGTCAAGTAAGATTTGCGCAAACAGAGGCCTCCGGAAGAGCGGGAGCATGAATACCGCTCTCATCCATCACTAGCAAGACGCAAAACGCATAAAGGAAAAGGGTAATTGTTTCCGGACGAGCGGAATAAAAGAGCAATACAGGAAGAGAAGGTGTGTAGGGCAGCATGCCTGAGCAGAAAGAGAGAGAGTGCAGGCTTTCAAGCTCGCTCTATCAAAGTCTCGACTTTCTCTTTCTGTCGCGTGTTTGAGTCGCTGTATCGCGGTAAGAATGTGACGAGACACAGGTGTGCAAAAGTCTTTACATCGTTAATAATCACTGACAAGCCCTGTCGTGTTGGTCCACGCGGAGAATCCGTCGAATCCGGATCCGTATTTCCAGTTCCGTATTTTAGAAATGTTTTCTTTTATTGCAAAAAAGTTTGGTGTTTTAGTCTCATTGGCGGCATTGTTTTTATCGCTCTTACGTTTTTATCAGGCGTTTGATTGCGCAACGACTCGGCCTTTGATTTGCTTTTGCTTCTTTTGGCCGACCTCCAGAAGGTTTACGCGTTTGGACTCGATTATATGTGTTTATATAAATAAGTCGTTACTATTTTTAGTTTCAAGCTTTGGTCAAAGTCTTTATAGACATTAATACACTGTATTTACATGTACAGTGGCCTCTGATTGGCCTCGGAATCGCCCCGGGATAATCTTTAAAAGGGGTGGAGCCACGTATGAATTGCCGATTACTTGAAACCGACGCAGATTCTTCGCTAATGGTCCTGGCCTTAACGCCGGAGTCTGTAGCGGTGGTGATTGATGAAGTCAGAAAGAGATTCGCTCTAGCGGCTCAAGGTCCAGGTCAAGATGACTGGGAAGAGAAAACGGAGCTTTGTGTTTATCCGCCGCGGTGTTTCTGGGGCTTTCCTCGTCCCCGCGCACTGCTAGCTCCACGCTGCTTGCACACTACTCACCGCTAATGTGACTCCACGACACTCTGTTTGTCATCAGTCTGCGCTTAGAGTAGCTCCTGAAACCAGCAGTGCGTCCCAATCATCCGTCTTTACTTTCGTGCCCTGGCCACTCTTCTTTTTCACTCTCTCACTCTTTTCTCTTTGATTTACACCCACTTACACTTCTCATTTAGACTTTTTCTCACTTCACTTTCTTTTACCCTCACCCCTCTCCTCCTCTCTTTTTCACTTCTACTCTTTTCAACTGCTTCTCACATCATCTTTTTCACTTTTCTTTTTACACTTTTCTCTCAACCTTTTTCTACCTCTCACCACCTTTTCACTCTATCTCTCACACTTCTCTTTCACTCACTCTTTTCCCATTACCCCTCACCACACTTTTACTTTGATTCACAAATCTCTCTCACTCTCTTTCACTCGCTCTTTTTGCTGTTTTTTTTCTTTTCTCTCTCTACTACCCTTCTCAGATCTCTTACATCATACTCACTCTATTTATTCTTTCTCAAAACTTATTTTTTACTCTTCTCAACCCATTCATTTACACTCATTCTCTTCACTCTTTTTCACTAACTCTCACCCATTCTTCACTTTCTCTCACCTATCTCATTTATCCTCTTTCTCATTCTTTCTCAAAACGAAATTTTTACTCTCCACTCTTTCAAGTTCTTTGATCCATTTATCTTTTTTCACTGCTTCTCCCCTCAACTTTTCTCTCACTCCTCCCTTTCACACTCCTTTTTTTTTTCTCAGTTCTTAACTCTACATCGCCCGTTTCCCCCACTCTCACACTTTTTCCACTCCTTTTTTATCCTTGCTTACTCCTCTCACGTTTAAACACTCTTTTTTTATCTCTAACCTTGCCCTGATGTTCCCTCTTTCAGGCTTTTCTCTTTCACACTCCCTCTCACACTCCTTTCTTCTGACTCTCAAAAAAGACGGATGTTGGTGTGCTGTTCTTTTCAGTTCTCCTCTGCTCTTCTTCCTCACACCGGTGATTTGCGGGGTTTATCAGGTTTTAAACCATGTTAAGAATTTCATCTTACGCTCTTGCTCTTTCTCTCTCTCTCTCTTTTTCTTCCCCTGTGCACCTCATCACCCCTTTACTCCTGCCATCTTCTCCTCTTTTCCTTTCACTCTGCAGAGCCTCCAACCCAAAGGCAAAATTCAAAGCCCACCTTGTTCTCGCTGCATCCGGGTGAGGTGCTTAGACTCGACTGCCCACTGCTCCGGGCGGCCGCCATCGTCTGGACCAAAGATGGCGCCACTCTAAGCCCAGACAACCGCACGCTCATAGATCAGACAGGGCTGCAGGTCCGTGATGCCACCCTGAAGGACTCGGGCCTGTACCAGTGCAGTGCCACGGGCTCCCGGGCGGCCCAGCTCCGTTTCATCGTGAATGTCACAGGTGAGGAATGGCGTGGCAGATACATATTGTGATGTCCAGGTGGCGCCTATTTCATGCACTTGTCCAATTGAAATTGGATGCGGCCTTTAGAAATCGTCGAACAAATTATGGACATTCATGCTTTTTTTCCATTGGATTTTCGACAAATTAATTCTTTATGTCTACTTTATGGAATCAGAATAGCGGAAAACCTATGATGCGTACATTTAAATGCGTCAAGAGAGAAACTGCTTTACATTTTCGTTTGTTTTTCACTAGCAATCTTCACATTTTCGTTTGTTTTTTTTCACCTGCAATCTTCACATTTTCGCATCATTAATTTTTCGCATTTGGACTTTTGGCACTAGTTTCACGTGGGGGCGGTTCTAACTCTGATTGGCTGGTGAGAATGTGATTGGCAGCAGTTTCTTTTTTGAAAATTGACAAAAATCAAAAGGAAATGTACGCTTTATATTTTAGTCACTAATCTGATTCCATTAGACGCAAGTTGGTCGAATGTTGTGGTTTCACTTTATTGCAGATTGTCAAAGCGGTGCAAATTCTGCCGATTCATTGTGCAACAAACATTAAAAGTTGCAGCTGCTAGATTTTTGGCTGTTTGCCAAATAGTTTTTTGTGATTTGCCTGGCGCTTTGCCAGTTTGTTTTTCACTGTTGGCTTTAGTTATCGCCAGACATTTTATGTTCGTTATTCATTTTAAAGATTACGTGTGGGTAAAATAGTTCGTAACATATTGGGTAGGTTATATATATGTTGACCTAGTTATAGTCCGTTAAAAAAGACATTATCTGGACGACTTGTGAAATCTTGTAATTCAATGAAAAAGCTTGAATCGTATAACTGAAACAAAGTCTGATTGGTTTTGCCAGTGTCTCCCCTGTTTCCCACATGAACTAAACGGAATTGCTAGTGTGAGTAGTAGTCAAGGTCGCAGAAACACTGAAGGTCACAGAATTCCCGCTGCTCTTTGCAGATGCCATCTCATCCGGTGACGATGAGGACGACACGGAACGGTCCGACGATATCGGGGCAGACGGCGAACAAATGCGTGAGTATCGGGATTGGTTGGCGAATAGCGAATTTTGCGCGGAATGGCTTTTCTACTTGGCTTCAGATTTTCGTTTCATCTTTGAGCGGTGATTTAAATTCGTAGACAGACGAATCTTTATGTTTGGGGATTCTTGTAGAGCAGAGACTCTTTGTTGTTGCTCTACCGCTGGATAGCGTTGGTATCTCGTAGCTGGTCTTTACAACCTTTTACGAGTAGTTGCGCAGTGTGTTTTCAGACAGATGCTGAGTGTAATGGAGGAGAGACTGAGTCCAGGGTTGTTTGAAGAAAGGCAGATGCCTGGCGGAGGCAGCCAGTGGTCCGTACGTCTTTCATTAGACGTCACGTAGCTTTTGGGCCGGAGACGAATGGCCTGGGAATGGGGCCATACCTGTCTGAGGGTCATTCCCATCGTTTTCTTCCCTATAAATCCCTTGAGCATGAAAGAGTTTCACGGGTGTAAAGAGGCGGGTGAAGTCGTGAGAAGACGAGACCACGGTGGTGGCGAGGAAAAGGCACAGAAGGTCGGCGAGATGTTGAAAACCAATTAGCTATTGATATGTGGCTGTGTAATTAGCGTGTCTTGTTAAACTGGAGAGTTTTTATGGTGATTCTTGTGTCTCTTTGCTAAGATTGAAGGATGATGTAATTCAGTATTTTCTGCTGGTGTGACAAAATGGATGTTTTGAATTTGGAAAAATCCCCCAATCTTTTGCTTGTTTGATCTTATGTATACGTATATAGATATACAGTATAGCAATTCGATAATTGCATTGGCTAGTCATTCAAAATGTTTAATCAAACTAATAGTTTAACTAATTCTAAGTCTTCTAAAAAAGTGAAATCTCTATCGATTCTGTTATTTCTTTCATACATATGTCTACATTTTGCTAAATAAACAAAATTAAAATGCGTTTCAGATTTTTGCTGCATCTTTAAATGTTAGTTCAAGTTCTAGTTTATTTGTATAGCACTTTTCTTAGTTCGAGGCCAACGCAAAGTCGCTATGCGAATTAGGGAAAAAATTGTCTTTATAGAAGAAAAATGTCCATTATTTATTTGTGTTAATAAATGTGGGAAAAAATGGCGTTGCATAAAAATGCAAATGTTACATTTACACACACAGCATTGCGTGATAATTAGATTTTCTTACCAATTTATTGGGTATTTCAGTAAATAAAGTATATAAATCATTAGTTATAGAAACGTATACATCCCCAGAAAAGGGATGATTACACGCTAATAAAAACGATTTTGCAAATGCGTAAGTGCGCAGTGCAAATCATTGTACAGAAAGTCGACTGATCTGTGCGTTAAAACAACGTTTTTTTCATGAGTGAGTTATATGGGCTAAAATACGCTAACCACAATACCGCCATCGCAAAGTCACTTTCAAAATGTTTTTTAAGTGACACTTCTACTATCGAATTCAAATATTCTACTCTACATTATATTTAGATTTTGCGATTAAATCTCTACGCAAATGTGCTTTTCCGCAGGGATGCCTTATTGGACGTCGCCAGAAAAGATGGAGAAGAAGCTCCACGCCGTTCCCGCGGCCAACACGGTGAAGTTCCGCTGCGCCGCCGCCGGGAACCCAAAGCCCAAAATGCATTGGTTGAAAAATGGCTTGGAGTTCAAGCAGGAAGACCGTATGGGCGGCTACAAGGTGAGCCATCATGTGACTTTTACTCTTTACTCAAACCCATAACCTCGGTGTGGCGAGCACGTGATCGCGTAATGGAAACGCAACAGCCTGAATTATTTTATTGAATTGTTTGTCGAAAATGCTTGAATGTTATAACGACACCCCTACTACTTTAACTACTACAGCTATAGACTGTATTTCAATCATCAAAACAATTTCTTTTGACTGTTCTTTTGTTTGCGTTTTCTGCCAGGATTGATGTTATTTGGCCAAGCTGCTTGTTGTTTATTAGAAAGAAATTTGATGAGATTAGATCTTGAAATTAGACCTTAAAAAAATGTGGCTGGGATGAACGCCAAAGTATGAACATTGCTTTGCAACGTTTTATTAATCTACTATTTTAAAACATAATTGTATTTAAGAATGCATTCAAAATAAAAAAAAACAGTTATACCAAAAGACGAATACAAAATTATATAACGTTTTATTTGATTATAATCTAATTATATTTCATTATATTTTATTGTTTATACTTTGAACAAAGAAAGTTGTACAGCTTTCTGTTAAACGTATAAACTTAGTAACCACTAAAATGTGATGTTTTTTTGAACTTTACAAGTTTTGTGGCGTTTATCGTCTGTTTCTCGCAAAATTTGAACTTACTAGATCGTCGGACACGTTAATCTACCGCGGAATGACTCGGCTGTGTTAGCGTAGCGCATGGTGCTAATGTTCTGTACATATTGACTGCAGCAGTGGATGTGGCGCTTTAGCGGTAGAAGTGGCGTGTTTACTAGTACTTGACTAGTCTGCGGGAGTTCCAGCGCTAGCAGCTGTGTTAGCACTAGGTTAAAGAGTAACTCAAGTGTTTGCACTCGCTGCTCCAGACAGAGTGTCGGTAATGACTGAGCCACCATGTTTTCACGCTCCACTGACCTGAAGACCGGTCAGCAGCGGTCGCACTGCGTCTGACTCTAGTCACTTCAGCTGTCGCTCAACGAGCCAATCGGAGACACAGATCTCAGTCTCATGTGTTTGTTTATATATATGTTATATATATGTTCAATCATATATGTTGTCTGCCTGATTCTTAGACAATTATATCATACTCTGCTATTAGTTACCAAAAAAACCACGTCTTTCCTTTGTTTTGGTGTAAACAAGCACAAGAACATTAGTAACATATTGAAATTGAATGAACTGTCCTTCTGCAAAATATTCCATGAATTACCTCATATTTCCTTGGAAATATCTCTGTAAATAAATAGGACGTGGTCCATTTTTCTTTAAACATTCTACACTTTTTTTACTACTTTTCTCCGCATTTTGGATAATGAGGGTGTAGAGGAGAGGTAGAGACCAAGGTCTGTCTCATGAAAACAGTATCCATCAATTGCAACTATTTAAAAACATGAATTCATAATCTATCTATCTATCTATCTATCTATCTATCTATCTATCTTTCTATCTATCTATCTATCTATCTATCTATCTATCTATCTATCTATCTATCTATCTATCTATCTATCTATCCATCCATCCATCCATCCATCCATCCATCCATCCATCCATCCATCCATCCATCCATCCATCCATCCATTCATCCATCCCACCATCCCACCATCCATCCATCCCACCATCTCTTTATCTATCACTCTGCCTCTTCATCCGTTGTATGAGGGCTGTAGTGGTGTGGCGGTGGTCTTGACTGGTGTGGGTGTGTGTGTGTGCAGGTCCGACACCAGCACTGGACGCTGATCATGGAGAGCGTGGTTCCCTCGGACAAGGGCAACTACACCTGTGTGGTGGAGAACAACTACGGCTCCATCAATCACACCTACACTTTGGATGTCGTAGGTGAGGCTCTTGTTTCTCCAACAGGTTTATTCTGTCCACCATCACATCTGAGAGTGTGTGTTTGTGTGTGTGTGTAGTTAGGAATTTTTGTATTACAATATTTTTAAAATTGGTATTGTGAGACGAATATAATTATTTATGATACTGTATATAATAATAATATAATAAATAATATAACTAATAAATCATATAAAATATAATTAAATTAAACATTATTAACATACTGTATAGTTACAAAAATATTAAATGATTTAAAAAATATAAGAATAAAAAATAAAAACTATTTATACATGTGAAAACACCACAACATTTTTAAATGTGCACTGCTACAAAAATGACATAACATTTGTGTAACATTTGTAAAATTAAACTAGTTAGTAGCAAACAGTAACATTTCTCTCTGTCTCTCCCTTTCTCACGTGTGTGTGTGTGTGTGTGAGGGACTTTCTCCACTCTTTTTGTTCCTCCTCTGTTCTTCTTCTCCTTCATCTGTCCTGTCTTTTCACGGCCCATCTGTTGGTGTTCCTTTATCTCCAGCTTCCCCGCGCTCCAGACTCTTTTATTTCTGCTGTCTTCTGCTGTTTTGTACTATTGTGTGGAGCTTTTATTGTGGCCCGTGTAAATCCTCTCACATCCCCCGTGTTTGACCTCTGACCTCTGCTGCCTGACATCATGCTACTGACACATCAGAACGCAAATACAGGCCCCGAGTGTGTGTGTGTGTGTGTGTGTGTGTGTGTGTATTTTCAAGCTTCTAATAAAACAAGTCCCTAAAATAAGACCTTGTGGAGCAGATTATAGGAGACGCCACATTTTGGGGAATTTTGGCGTGTGTGTGTGTGTGTGTGTGATGCTGAAACACACTGAGCATCTGCCGTTCTCTTTACGTGTGTTTGCTCAGAGCTTTATCTGCTCTGATAACACAACCGTCGTCTTCACTCACACTCCTTCACTAGCTGGAGTTTATCAATTACTAATATTTGTGTTACATATGATGTTTTACTTTATAGCTGTATCACACTATTTTCTGTCTGTCTGTCTGTCTGTCTGCATGTCCATCATTCAGACTGGTTCCTGTCTGTGTGGTCGGTCTGTGTGTGTGTGTGTGTGTGTGTGTGTGTGTGTGTGTGTGTCTGTCTGTCTGTCTGTTTGTCCCGCTATCTATCTGTCTGTCTCTCTGTTTGTACCTTCTAAAGCATATCTATCTATCTATCTATCTGTCCATCCATCCATCTATCCATGTCTTTCTCTTGCCTAGTTCAATGCAGTCAATTATTCCTTCATCCATTCTTCCCTCTATGTCTTTGTGTCTACATCTATGTGTCTCTCTCTTAACTTTTAATGCTTTATATCATCAATCCTTCCATCCATCCATTCTTCCATCTATCTATCTATCTGTGTCCCTCTCTCCAACTTTCAATGCCTTTTATCATCCACCATCCATCCATCTATCCATCCATCCATCTATCAATCCATCCATGTCTTTCTATTACCTTTAATGCATTCAATCATCCCTCCATCCATTTTCCCTCTTACTATGTGTCTCTCTCTCTAACTTTTAATGCATTATGTCAGCCATCTATCCATCCATTATTTACGTCTTTCTCTATCCTTCAATGCATTCTATCATCCACTCTTCCATCTATCCATCTATTGCTCTCTCTCTCTAACTTTCAATACATTTGATCATCCACCGTCCATCCATGTCTTTCTCTAACCTTCAATGCAGTCTATCTTCCGTCCATTTATCTGTCTCTCTCTCTCTCTCTCTCTCTCTCTCTCTCTCTCTCTCTCTCTCTCTCTCTC
>MU204446.1:665578-675578 GCA_017309775.1 Paedocypris sp. Pulau Singkep
TTTTTTTTTATAAAAATAATAGTAGCACTTCTAGTAAATAGTAGCAATGAATGTTACTGTGATTGTCCAACAAGGTTGCAGAGTTGATTCCTGAAAAAACAAAATGTGTGATAAATACGGAACACTTACGGTACATTTTTTTCCCACAATGCACTGCATTTCCCAAAACCATTGTTTACACATTAAATTTCCCTCAGGAAATGCTAACTGGACAAAACGTCATCATATTCTGTCAAGCATCTGTAATCCTTCACTAGTTTCCCTTATTTAGGCGATTATAAGGCTCACTTTAAAAAAAACAAGTTCTATTTTTTTCACATTTAAATTGCACTATAATCTGATAACCAGATAATAAGGTGCACTTTGAATTTTTAAATGCTTTTTTAGAATTTTGAGTGAGCCATATAGCCCGAAAATTGCGGTAAGTAGCCCGAAAAGTACGGTAACTTTTAACTAGCACATGTATTCCAGATGCTAATCACATGACTAGCAGCACACACAGTTCAGACCGACAAATTAATGTTTCATTACCTATTTAATATTTACACAGTTGTTCCGACGCTGAGGGGTTCGTTATATTTGCTGATGCACGGTTTTCCGATGAAGATTGTGATGCGTTTTTAGTGTATTGTTCCCAGAGATTTTCGTTTTACACGCAGAACGGACGACCGATGTAAAGGGAAACGCTACTACACAGTTCTTTACTATACTACCTTAACAGGTTGAGGGCCGACATGTTAAGACACGTGTGTTAGTGAAGACCCCCAAGCCCCTCCACACCTCAGATAATCATTCTAGTCTGACGTGTGTGTCTGAAGTCATAAAATAATACATTAACAATCGGGTGATTTTATTTTTCTTGGGGTAATAACTTTCTCTAAGTTAATATAGTTTTTTTTTAGAGCGGGAAAAATGCAAAAATAAATAAATAAATAACACAACAGGGGTAATGTGTTTTTGTGGTGAGGTGTGTGTGTGTGTGTGTGTGTGTGTGTACAGTGTTGTTCCAGCTTCGAAATGCGATTTGTTCGGAAATCAAACTGGCAACAAAATGCTCAAAAATTAAGATCAAAATTTATTAAAAAATGTCAATATAAAGTGTACTTAATGAATAAACATCTTTCCCATGAACATACAATCTTATATTCTGTAAGGCAAAAAACAAACTCTGGGACTTTTTAATAGAATGGAATGGAATGCCGATAAAGTCATTGTATCACAATGTTACAATGAAATTAGTATTGTCTTCAAATTTTTGTTTTTGTAACAAACGGAGTAGGAAGAGTCAAAAGAATAAACCCACAATAAAAATAACACACCGACATATATAACACACCAACATTATACACCGACTGTATATATATATATATATATATATATATATATATATATATATATATATGCAGTGCAAAATACAGGACAAAAAATTGTCTAATTATAACACAGGTTTCAAGAATACAAAAAATGCAATTGGCCAAAATCCAAATTTTAGGATATACAAATGTTTGTTTATAATTTAGTATTTAACATTAAATAGTGTTTATTTGTATTTAAATTGAATTCAAATTTTATTTGTCACTTACATATATTATACACCATAAAAATAAAATGCATTCAAAAAAAAAAAAAAAAAAAAAAAAAACAGAAATAATACTAAAATACAAATAAAGGGATTTAGCATTTTAACTCTCTGGGGAAGGTCCCATTATGATATTAGAATTTAACTTTTATATCAAATATAAAAATTTTCAATTACATATTATCAATGTTTTTTTCGCTGAATTTGCGTGAATTGGCACAATTGCGAAATCCTGGAGGGACTGAACACTGGCCGCGGGCCGTGATCCGTTCATTTTACGAAACAAGCCACGGGCCGGTCAAAATTTGAACAAGGGCCGAATTTGGACCCCGGGCCGGACTTTGGACATGCCTGGTCTAAATATAACACAAGGTACAGGAATACGAATAATGCAATTGGCCAAAATCTACAAACACAAATAACAGAGTGCACAAATAACAATGAATAAATCAAAAGCAATTATTCTACAATTTGTCGCCCTGAGCATCAGAAATGATAAACGGTAATAATTCACTACCCAACAAGTGTAAATGAGGAGAAAAGACGTAAAGAATGTGGGGGTTGACCGGGACAGCGCAGGAATGTCAGCGTTTGCGGTTGGCGTGGTGGATAAACATAACATTAGTTATCTGCGGCGGGCTGGAGCAGACAGAGGCCGCCATTGACGCTCCGGGACAGAGGGGGATTGTGTTATCTCAGCCGCAGATCGGCCCCGGGCCCCGGCCGTGTTGCGGGTGTGAATGTTTACTCAGAGGGGGCGGAGACTGACACAGCACCTGCCAATCAAAATTGGACTGGGGGTCGCCGGCAGGTCAGGGGGTCAAACGCCAGAGTTAGCGTGAGCGATGAAGATGAAGTGTGTGTGATGCCTTTGTGTGTGTTTGTGTTTCAGCGTCTCCCGAGGCTTTACGATCCGATCCGATCCGGTCTTTGATCATACAGCTTTATTTGTGCTTCACACACAGCTTAAAACTTCATTCACTGACTTGGAAACATTCGTTAATACATTTTGAAAAGATCTAATGGGTTGTGGTTTGAAGTGATTAATAATTAACAATCGCGTGGTTTACATTTACGATATACATTTGTAATACACTTAGAAAGGACTGAATGGGTTAAGTTATGAAATTTATGAATTACTTAATTATAATAATAGTTAATAAACACAACTGCGAGCAGTCGTTGCTTGGTTGAAGCCGGGTTTAAAAATGGACAGTTAATTTAACATGGCTAAATTGCAGCAATTACATTGAAGTTAGCAGCTATGCTAACTTATCAGCTTTTTCAGAAGCTTAGCTAAACTTTAACTGGGCAGTGAAGCTAAACTCGGAATTCTTTTTTTTAAATAGTGTAGGAAATTTTTCTGATTCTGTTTCTGAAATACACCAATAGATTGTAATCAAGTAGAAATGAGAATTACTGGAGTGTTGGAATTTTTCGCATAAAGAAATTTAGTTTTAATAAATATTTTACTGGGTAGATTTAAGGCGTTACAAATTTTGTAATTTAGCAGTTATTTTAATGTATTTTTACAAGTTTTGCAAGTGTCTAAAAATTAAATGAAAAAAAATATACATACGTTATATATTTTTGGATTGTGTTTTATATTTTTGTATAGCAGTTGTAATCTGCAGCGTGTGGTGGGTTTGATTGGTAGAGAAAGAAAGCGGTAGATTAAAGCGTCTGATAAGAGCTGGAAGAGAGTGCTTGGCTTTGGTTTTCTGGCTCCGAGTCCGGCTTTGGACTTGAGCGGGACACACTGTCGGGTCGGTGAGTCCCCGAGGAGTGATTGTTTCTCACCCCAGAGGCCCGTAACTCCATCTCACACTCACTCGAGCCTCGTGTTAGCACCACAGTGCAGAGCAAAAGTCACCACACACACAAACACTTGCCTTTTTATCATAGTGGGGTCCCGCCGTTGACATAAATACAAAACAATACGCGTCCCCGCCCTAATCCCAACCATCAAAATATTCCCCACCCTTTTTACTCTAACTCTAAACATTACTCTATTGTAACTTCAGTCGTAAAATCCCGCCTTGACCTTTTAACACGCCTTCAGTTGTGAGGACAAGACCTGCGTCCCCATAAGCACCCAGACGTCCCCACTACGCTGTGTGTGTGTCTTGTTTGTATTTTATGCCGCAGGAGATGTGTTTGGGTTTTGTTCCGGGCTGGAAGTGAAACACATGTAAAGTGTGTGTTCTTCTGGTGTGTGTAGGCTGACCCTGGGCAAGCCGCTGGGCGAGGGCTGTTTCGGGCAGGTGGTGATGGCCGAAGCCCTGGGCATCGACAAGGACAAACCCAAAGAGGCCGTGACGGTGGCCGTCAAGATGCTGAAGGGTAAGAGCTCACAGTTTCTCCCGTGACGGTGGGAATCACGTGACATTTGACCTCGCGAAGCTGTAAATCATACGCCGCCTCCCGCTGGTGTGAATCCTTTATGAGGAAGCGTCTTCTCCGCCACTCCTCGTGTGGATGAGCAGGAAAGATCAAAGCTGTCTTCAGTAGACCTGGTCAACTCAGACAGACAGGCGAGGTTTAAACATCGAGGTTAACCTGATTATTTACACACGCACACACATACACACACACACACACACTAAACACACACACAGTCACTTGAACCCACTTGAACACACTTAGACAAAAAAATGTTTCACACTCTCAAACACACTTTTATTGCTCACTGACACACACACACACACACACACACACACACACACACACTAAACACACACACAGTCACTTGAACCAACTTAAACACACTAAAGCAAAAAAAGTTTCACACACTCGAAACACTTTTATCATTCACTGACACACTGACAACCAAACACACTGACACACAAACACACACACACACACACACTGTCCTTTTGTGATTGATTGGATTTTGGGACCGTGGGACCTTCCTTTTTTCTGATTTTGATTGGAATTCTACAAACAAGATAATTCGTGCCTCAGTTTTCGTCACTCATGGATGTAGCTGCTGTTTAAAGAGAGAGTGAGCAGTTGTGTAATTTCTTTACAAAATAAAACAAATTCAAGTCATGGGAGGGCTCATATATCACAGAAAGGTGTTTATTTGCAGGGCTCTTATGAACATTTTATATTTTCTATACAGATTTACGAAGATGGATTTCTATAGAAAAAAAACCTGACACGCTAGAAATTTGCTAGCTAATGCCTTAGGCTGACAAGCTACATATTTGCCAGCAAAAGCCTCATTCTAGCTTTTTGCTGTCTTATGCCTTATGCAGACAAGCTAGACATTTGATAGACAAAGTCATACGCTAACCATTTGCAAGCTAATGCCTTAAGCTAACATTCTAGATATTTGCTAGCTAGAGCCTTATGCTAAATGCTAACTATCTGCTAGTTATTTCTCAAGTTGACCAGCTTTAAACTTGATATTTGCTAGCCAAAGGCTTGTGCTAATATTCAAACTTTTTGCTATCTTGTGCCTTGTCCGGACAAGCAAGATATGTGCTAGCTAATGGCTTATGCTAATATACTAGCTTTTTGCTAGTGTACGCCTTATGCTGACAAGCTAGACATCTGCTAGCTAAAGCATTATGCTAAATGCTAACTATTTGCTAGCTAATTCTCAAGTTGACCAGCTAGATGTTTGCTAGCTAGAGGCTTATGCAAATATACTAGCTTTTGCTGTCTGTTAATTATTTGCTAGCTAATGCCCTATGCTAATATGCTAGCTATTTACATGGACCACAGTCTGTTTTGTGATATAATCAATGATCTGTCCAGCTTCACGTGCAGGGCTTCTCCATTCGTGTGTGTGTGTGTGTGTGTGTGTGTGTGTGTGTGTTAAGAGAGGGGAAAGTGAGCGAGCGGCTCTAGAGCGCTGAGGCCCGCGGTGGGTTATTTGTTGGTGCTGAGTGACGGCGGGTCGAGAGGCCGCATAGCTGACCCAGTGTTCACCAGCTGCCCGCTCTCCCCTTCACCTGCACAAAGAGAGAGGGAGAGAGATAGAGAGAAAGAGAAGGAGGGGGAGTCAGCATCTTAAAAGAAGCACTCTCTCTCTCTCTCCCTTTCCTTCCGCTTTTCCCTCTCTCGCTCTGTCTTTTTTTACCTGCTCAGACATGGCTCACACTCAAAGAATGAAAGAATGAAAGGAGAGGTGGGGGAGGGGAGATTCATCTCTCTCATCTCTCTCGCTCTTTAACTTTCTCGTCTCATCACATGCACAAAGGCAGAGATGAGGTGGAGGAGGGGGATCGATCTTTTTTCAGCCATACATTAATTTTCTAAGTGGCTTCTTTTATTCACTCTCTCTTTCTTCTTCACTTTATCACTGTCTTTCTCTTTCCTTTTCTGTTTTTGTGCGCAACTACTCTCCTTTCTTTTCACCTGCACAAAGACAGAGAGAGAGAATGCATCTTTTTGTCACACTCTCTCTTTTCTTTCTTTCTTTTCACTTTCTCTTATTCTAACTATTTCTTCTAGTTTTTTTCTTCTTTTTCACTCTTTCTCTCTTGGCTTGCTGGAGTAAAAGAAACGGGGTTCTCTATCTCCTTCCCATTCTTTGCATCTTTAACTATCTCTCTTTTGTTTTCCCTTGTCTTTTTCAATTTTTGCTTCTACTTTTGTTCAATAATTTGTTCTTAGTTGCACAGAGGTAACTGTGCTCTCTCTCTCTCTCTCTCTCTCTCTCTCTCTCTCTCTCTCTCTCTCTCTCTCTCTCTCTCTCTCTCTCTGTCAATCCCTGCTTCTCTCATTACCCCCCCCCCCCACACACACACAAAAGAGCAGATTCTTAAAATAGCTGATCTACCTATTATAGTGTGTATGAAGTAGGACGGTTGGTTCAGTAGGGGTCCCGCAGTGGCCGTGCGCTCATGGCGGGTGAGATAAGAGAGGACTGGCGGGCAGTGGATCGTGTCGGGTTCGCTCCGCTGGTCCGCGGGCAGATCATGAAAAAGCCACTGTCTCTGAGGTAATTACTCTAAATGGAAGAAATGCTTTTTAATTGTGAGGCAATGAAAGGCGAGCTGCGCTGTAACACTAAACCACATGGACAGACAGTTACGCCGGGACACGGTCCAGACGCACTCACATGCCCACCGGCCAGACCACCACTATATATATCAACACACCTTCATTTAGTTATCAATGACGGTGTGATGACTGTCATCCTTCACTTTCTCTCTCTCTCTTTGTCTCTTGTCTTTTTATTCACTCTGTTTCTCATATACCGTATTTCTTCAATTATAACATGCTCTGGATTATAAATCATCTTGGATTGTAAACCGCACTAGATTATAAACCACTCTGGATTATAAACCGCACTGGATTATAAACCGCACTGGATTATACACCACACCAGATTATAAACCGCACTGGGTTATACACCACACCAGATTATAAACCGCACTGGGTTATACACCACACCAGATTATAAACCGCACTGGATTATACACCACACCAGATTATAAAACACTCTGGATTATAAACCGCATTGGGTTATACACCACACTAGATTATAAAACACTCTGGATTATAAACCGCATTGGGTTATACACCACACCAGATTATAAACCGCACTGGATTATACACCACACCAGATTATAAACCGCACTGGGTTATACACCACACCAGATTATAAACTGCACTGGGTTATTCACCACACCAGATTATAAAACACTCTGGGTTATACACCACACCAGATTATAAACTGCACTGGGTTATTCACCACACCAGATTATAAAACACTCTGGATTATAAACCGCATTGGGTTATAAACCACACTGGATTATAAACCGCATCGGATTGTACACTGCACTAGATTATAAACCACACTATATTAAAACCACTCTGGATTATAAACCGCATTGGGTTATAAACCACCCTGGATTCTAAACCGCACTGGATTATAAACCACACTTAATTTTACTCTGGCTCCACCTTCCCCTCTCGTTCAGCCACTCCTGCTCTCTCGCCTTTATATGAATTTCTCTCTCTTTCTCTTTTGTCATTTAAAGTTTTGAATTGACTTACCAATTGCAAAAAATCTAAATCGAATTTTCTCTTGCTTGTAGATGATGCGACGGAGAAGGATCTGTCCGACCTGGTGTCTGAGATGGAGATGATGAAGATGATTGGCCGGCACAAGAACATTATTAACCTGTTGGGAGCCTGCACACAGGACGGTGAGTTTGAATCAGAGGCTTGAGATAAACACATTTCAAAAATGTATTTGGGCAAATTTTTGTATTTTGGTCATATTTCATAGTCCGTGTTTTTTAGTCCGATCAAAACCAGACCAGTTTCATAAGAATCGATGGAGTCTCTTAATCAAATATTTTTCAACTAACAAAAAAATGTGGACATCCGGCCCAAACTGTCACTTTAAATATATCTAACATAAATTGTGATACTCAAATGACAGTATATTTTGTAGTCTTAGGTCGAGTCTGTGTTTTTTTGTGGAGTCTTCTAAACAAATAATTTTCAACTAATAAAAAAGTTTGGACTTCTGGCCAAAACTCGAAATATATCCCACGTAAGTTGTGATACTCAAACAACAGTTTTTTTGCTGTAAGTTGTATTTTTTTTGTTGTAAGTTGTATTTATTTAGTCCTAAGTCGAGTCCTCAAAAAAGTCGAGTCTTAAAAATATACGTAGTCTCTTTCTCAAATATTATTCAACGAATTAAAAAATAAAAGTGGACTTCCAGCCCAAATTGTCAATTAAAAAATATCTAACGTAAACTGTGTTTCAACTAGCGGTACTTGTTTACTCGCAAGTCGTATTTTTTGGTCGTAAATTGAGATTTCCGATGCAAACATTCAATGCAAATATCTAACATAATATTTGTTACTCAACTGGTGGTATTTAGGTAGTCGTAAGTTGTCGAAACTTTCCCTTCTCAGGCACGTTCCATGTATTCTATTTATTGATGTTTTCATAACTCTACCAAATGTTTTATTATGTAACAATTGATGCACATTTTTTGTATCTCCAGGTCCACTCTACGTCATAGTAGAGTACGCGTCTAAGGGGAACCTGCGCGAGTACCTACGGGCCCGGCGTCCCCCTGGAATGGAGTACTCGTACGATATCGCCCGGGTTTCAGACGAGCCTCTCACCTTTAAAGATCTGGTGTCCTGCACGTATCAAGTGGCCCGTGGAATGGAGTATTTAGCATCACAGAAGGTACTAACCATGGACCAGTCTCCTCAGACATACACTTGCATCCTCAAGGCGCACATGTTATCCACGTCCAGTCGTGTGTGAGCAGGTCACATGACCTCGCGTCATCACGCTCCCCTTCCCAGCTGGAATGTGTGAGCGTCTGTGTCTCCACAACCAGATTGATGTATTTATTCATCTCTCGTTCTTTTGTCTCCCTCTCTCTTTCTCTTCCTCATCTTCTCACTGTTTCATTTTTGTTCTCTCCTTTGTTCTTACTTTTATTTCTTTCTCACTTGCCTTCTAATTCAACCTTCTTCCGGTTCACGTATTTGTTCACTCCCTTCTCCCCCTCTCATTCTTTCGTTCTCTTTATCTATCTCTCCTTTAACTTTGATTCTCTCTCTTTGTCTCTTTCTTTTTTCCATGTCTCTTTCCTTTTCTTTCTTTATCTTCCTCTCCCTCCCTCTTTCTTTTATGTCTCATCCTCATCTCCATTTTTCTTTCTCCCCCTCTCTCTTTTCTTTGTCTCCCTTTCTCTCCTACTTCTCTACTCACTTTATTTCATTCTGTCTCTCATCTATCTCAACTCCTTCTCGCCCATTTTACTCTCTCACTCACTCTCTCTCTGTCCCTCTTCCCCCCATTCACTCTCTCAATTTTTCTTTTGCTCTCTATCTCTCTCTGTCACTCTCTCTCTCACTCTGCCCCCGCTTTCACTCTCTCGCTCGCTCACTCTCTTTTTCTTGCTCTCTCTCGCTCACTCACTCTCTCTATCTCTTGCTCTCTCTCGCTCGCTCACTCTTTCTCTCCGTCTGCCCCCCCCCTTCACTCTTTCGCTCTTTCTCTTGCTCTCTTGTGCTCTCTCTCTCTCTCTCTCTCTCTCTCTCTTTCTCTTTCTCAGTGCATACACCGGGATCTGGCGGCCAGGAATGTGTTGGTCACGGAGAGTAACGTCATGAAGATTGCTGACTTTGGTCTGGCCCGAGACGTTCACAACATAGATTACTACAAAAAGACCACAAACGTGAGTGTGTAGTTCATTTTGTTCTATACGTGATGTTTTTTCTTGTTCTAATTGAAGAACATCAGTCTCTGCTTGTCGTCGAGAAGCAAAACACTTCTCAATCATTAACTTTATCGAGGTTCTGGTCACATGATTCATCAGAGAAGCTGTTTATGATCTCAGCTCAACCATTGAAATATTCGCAGGCGTTGTTTTATCCAATCATCGCCAGCATCGCTCCTCCATGTTTGTTCTAGACGGGGCGA
>MU204446.1:680578-692547 GCA_017309775.1 Paedocypris sp. Pulau Singkep
CCCTCCTCTTCCTCCGGACCGGCCGCGAGTGGAAAAACGAGAAGCAAAGGAAAACATCCTTGTCTTTTCGGCTCTTATACGTTGAGTTGGATGGCAGTCGGTGTGAAATCACATGCTCTTTCCATCACTCTCAGAAACCCTCTCGCACTCCAAAAAGGGTTTTAGGTCTCCGGGATGATTGAGCTCAGACATTCTTAGGCTTGAAAGCGGATCTTTTTTTCGGAGGGGGGGCTCGTAATCGTCAGGAGTTCAAGCCTGGAGGGTTCGAAATATTTTAACTTTAGAAAATTGAGTGTATCGTGGATTGTATTGTTGCTCAACCGGCTATAACTTTGGAGCCATAGAGAGATAAATTTAAAACAGATTTAAAAGAGGCTATCAAAGTGGCCCAAATGCAGATCAGTTGGTTCTATTCTTTCTCATAAAGTTGATTATTGTGAATAGCAGCCATTTTGAATTGTCCTCACTTCGGGCGACGTGCAAGAATGACGCTGTTTTTCATTCTTTTAAGTGTTTCTGGTTTATCGTTGTCAGCACTTGTAATGTTGTTGCAAAGTCCTTGAGTAAATGGGCTTTGATACTTTGAAAGTATTTTGGCAATTTTGTACTTGTACTGAGTATCAAAAATATAAGAAACAGTTACTCTCAACTTGACTACATTTTTGATTTAGTATCTCTCTCATTTGTGTCCACTACATTTGATTGGACGCTTACCGTTACTCATTACATTGCGGTCGTCAGCATCTTAACTCAAACATGTTCATAGTGTCTATTGGTTTAATGTACAAGAAAGATTTTTTTTATCTCAGACACAATTGTGAATTTTGCTATATTGACGGCAATAAAAAAAACAAAAGAATGTTTCTTGTAAAGTCGGCATCTTTTTTCACCGTGATTAATTTCTTTGGTGATATCGCCATCTGCAGGATGCTGAAGGTACAGGAGGCTATTCACGAGCTAACTTGTATTCACCTGAATTAGCGGTTGCACTTTTTTGCACATTTGAATTTGACTGAAGCTGACTTATTGCTCTTTTACCATCTATTTTGGTCCTTCAGTTTGAAACATTTAGGTGTTTGCGTTCCTATATTAGGAAATAAAACCTCACAAAGAGTTTTTTCAGTAAAAGGGTTTTTTCCTCCTAAAAGGGTTTTCAGTTTCTTGTTTTTTCACATTTCTTGGTGTTTGTGAGTTTAAATCAAGTACGAGTAAAATACTCAAGTTCTTTCAAATACACACAGCTTATGACTTTTACTCAAGTAAAAGTGATTTGGGGTTGTTTTTTACTTAAGTACATTTTTACTTGAGTAATTTGTCCCAAATGTGGTTTTCAGCTAGTCTTTTTCTGTGGTTTTCCAGGAGTATCTGGACCTGTGCGCACCGGTAGAGCAGTATTCTCCCAGCTTCCCTGACACGCGCAGCTCCTGCTCTTCCGGAGACGACTCGGTCTTCTCCCACGACCCCCTGGCGGACGAGCCGTGTCTCCCCAAGTACCAGCACATCAACGGCGGCGTGAAAACATGAGCCCCAAGACCCACAACCCCCTTCACCCTCCAGAATTCCCGCTGGACTCTGGGAGCGTCTGGGAACGTCTGCAAATGCTGCTTTCCGGACAAGAAACTGACCGTGTGAGGTGTTGAAGGTTTTGTGACCAAGCTCTTACGGCGAGGACGGCTAGAAGAGACTGATCTTGTGGCCCGACTCGTGCTTTTTTAAAATATGTTTTATTTGCTGTCCTTTTTGGAAGTCTCGCCATCCCACCATTCCAACTCAAGTCCCCGGAGATTCCGACTTTGGGGATACGCTGCAAGGAAATGGCTCGAAAAGTGAACGAAAGAAGATGGAAGGATGACAAGGAACTAGAAAGCAAACCACACTGCCTTTTTTTTTTTTAAAAGTCTTTCTGTGATTTTCATTTTTGCTATGCTCCATTTTTACCTTGATAACACGGTACTGTAGTTATCGTACAAAAGCCCAAGCGATTATTCTCATTTCTAAAAAAAAAACAAAAAACAAAATATTAATAATAATAATAATAATACATGGTATATAGTGCTGGGTTTATTTGTAAATACATACAAAAATGTACAAATATATATTATATATTTACAAGGAATTATTTTTTTGTATGAACTTCCGAGCGACTCCTCCCTCAGAGACGGACCTGGACGTCACTTTAACATTCCGGAAACACATTTACATTTTGCATCGGTCAGGGTTCGTCGAGAATGTCAGTTCTCGCACAAAAACGCGCGACAATTTTAACGGCGGTAAAGTGGGAAAACTAACAGAGAAAATCCCGCCACGCCCGGAGGCGGAGCTTCAGGGAAAGTGACGGCGCGTTAATTTATTGACTTATATTAAGGAGCGAATCACACGGATCAAATTGACAGTTGTATTAATGACGGCGGTAGAAGCGGCGGTAATGATTCCTAACGTGTAGTTATTTAAAATGACATTTCAGCGAGGAGGGCGTGGCTTGCGTTTGAATGCTAAGATAGCGCGCTAACCCTTCTGTACGGTAGCGGATGTTGTTTCTCTCACACTCGGGTATTGTAGGGGTTAATGGATCTCAGTGAAACCATCAGTTCGCTCATTTCAACCAGTCAGAGTTTGGTTTTAAGCAGAGGTGCAAAGTACTTGAGTACACTTTGAGGATTTTAGTAAACTTTGTAAATCTACATCATGTATACGTATGTACAATACAATTGATTCTAAAATAACAAAGTACGACAAACGCGTAAATAAACTGAAAAAAAAATTCTTTGAAGCACTGAGCATAGTGTTTGTACTTTTATTAGTACTTGTACTTTATTGACTGTGTGAATTAATTGGGACTGTGTGAATTTAAAAGTTGCTTTTATTTTTGATACTCGGTACAAGTACAAAGTAGCCAAAAACACTTGAAGTACAAAAAATGTTTAAAAAAAAAGGTCCTAAAGTGTACTCAAGTACTTTACACCTCTGGATTTAAGGTGACAGGAAGTGCTGGAAATGTCTTCCCCCTCAGAGACGCAATGCGGTTGTACCACAGTGTTTCATGGACAGATTGTAAAATTAAAGATGGAAACGAACTGGTCTGTGTTTGCTTGATGTTTTCCGTTTTACGGTCGGGAATGTTTGAACTTGTCACCCTAAATTGAAAATATATAGAGACTCGACCATTTCACAATTTCCGAGGTTTTGTGGCGGTGCCGTATCTGAACTGGCAGGAGAATGTGTGTGTGTGTGTGTGTGTGTGTGCGCGTGTGTGTGTGTGTGTGTCTTTTTGTATCTCAAAGAAATTATTTGCCTTACATTACAATATTTTTTCAACTGTGCATTATTAGTTAATAATAATAATAATAAACAATTATGTATTGTAAAAATAAAGTTAATAATGAATAAAATAACAATACAATTATTAGTAATTCTAATCTATTAGAGTATATAAAGTATATCTACAATCTGCATTGTAGATGTTGATATAATAAATCATTCACAAAATTGATAATGAATAATAAGTGTGCAATATGAAATAATACAGGTGATATTAAATAAAAAAAAAAGTAATACAATGTCTGCAAGGACATTCTTAACATTCTGCTTTATTAGGTAAATATTTGTAAAATAAGTGCGTGAAAACAAATAATGAAGTTAATAGCACATAAAACAGTACAATTATTAGTATCTGTGTGTCTGTAAACACAATCATTATATTGCATTGTTCATTTGCATTGTTGGCTAATAACAAAATAAAATAATTATTTAAAAAAATGTTAAGTAAAATAACAATAACATTATTGATAGCTGTATCTTATAAATCTTGTAAATTATGTGCAAAGACATTATTTACCGTTAAAAACGTTAAATGCATCGGAACATTCTCAAGCGTCGCGTTTGATTTATTTCCCACCATTTTTCCACGATTTCCAACGAATCTGAATCAGATCCAGAAATTCGATCGTTAACAATCTCCATTATCATCTGCCTGTTGTGAACCTGTCGCCTGAAGATCTGGACCAGACGTTCTCACTCCGTGTGAGTCTCTCCAGCGGTTAGCAGATGTTCCGCAGTGATGAAGACCACTGACCACCACCGTTAATAAAGGACGACAGGAAGAAGCTTCTCAAATCACCTTCACTGAGCATCAGGAGCATCTTTGAATGTCTCTAAATCTCTCTGTCTGTCTATCTATCTATCTATCTATCTATCTATCCATCTGTCTGTCATCTCTTTCTCTCTCTCTCACTCTCTCTTTCCTCTCTCTCATGCTCTCTCTCTTTCTCTCTCATGCTCTCTCTCATTCTCTGTCTCTCTCTCTCTGTTTCTCATGCTCTCTCTCTCTCTCTCTCTCTCTCTCTCTCTCTTTCTCTCTGTCTCTCTGTCTCTCTCTCTCTCTCTCTCTCTCCCCTAGAGCTGATGTTTTACCTGCACACAGCGTCTTTTGTGTAGATAATTTGCTTCTCTGCAGGAATGTCTGTGCTTGTCTTGGGGTTAGAATCTAATTAAATCACTGAACTACCTGTGAGGACAAGAAGCTCGGTCGTCTTGTCCTGGCAGGAAAATGCTAAATCCTGTTTGAGAGCAGCGTGTCAAAGCCCCTGAAGCGCTGCGTGTCTTTTCTGCCGCTTCTTCTTCTTCTTCTTCTTCTTCTTCTTCAAGTGCCCATGGCCAAAACCCATCAGCTTCACAGTACATCGCTCAGGACTCGAAGGGTGATAATCTCTCTCTCTCTCTCCCTCTCACTGCAAAAAAATACATTCTTGACAAGCCAAAAAAATCTTGCAATTAGACAATAAATCTTATAGATAGTTATAGATAGATGTAATAAATAATAAATAAAAGGTTTTTTTTTTACAAGATTCATTAACTATCTCAGACTTGCTTGCTTCAAGAAAATATGACAATGTTTCTTGTTTAGAAAAAAAAATGCTAATTTCGATGATATTTTACGCTGAATTAAGAGGTTTCTTTTTCAAGTAGACATTATGTTTTAACACAGAACTTCTTGAAACAAGAAGTTTGAAACAAGTCAAAGTTTCTTATTTTTAAGAACAAAAAGTATTATATTTAAAACAAATGAGAACATGAACTTACATGCATTAATCGTTTAGTTTTTTATTTTCATAAATTTTCATGTGGATTTTTTTTTTTGCAGTGCTCTCTCTCTCTCTCTCTCTCTCTCTCTCTCTCTCTCTCACACACACACACACACACACATCCTTAAAGTTGTCATGTTTGTCACTAACTAATAGATTAACTAACTAACCAACTAACTAACTAACTGTACTGTATGATTTCTGTCTCGTCACATTTTCACAATCAGTTCATAAATCTTCATTAAGCATCTCTGTTTCTCTTCCCCACTCTCTCTCTCTCTCTCTCTCTCTCTCTCTCATTCACTCACCCTCTCCAACACTCTCTCCCTCATTCTCTCATCATCACTCACTCACATCACTCACTCATTCATTCACTCTCTCACTCAATCACTCCCCCGCTCACTCCCTCACTCACTCACTCACTCACTCACTTTCTCTCTCTCTCGCTTTCTCTTACACATAATGGATACCTCTCATTCTTTCTTAATAACTCAATTAGTGAGGTCTCTCTCTCTCTCTCTCTCTCTCTCTCTCTCTCTCTCTCTCTCTCTCTCTTTCTCTTTTTACGGATTAAGTCCGTAATGGAAATTCTCATAATTATTTAGCAAATTCCTTCTTGTCTAAGCTCCTGGAGGGGCCTGGGCCACAGCAGAGGGGAAGAAGTGAGTAATTGGGCGAGCCGGGCCTGAAAAGGTGCTTTGTCCCGCAGGTGGGTCTGGTTTGACAGGGGCACGTCAGGGGCTGTGGTTCCAGGCTCTGGTCCAGGTCGCTCGGGCACAGCTGGATCCAGCACCAGCACCAGCCTCGCCCAGATCCACCGCCTCTGGAGATCATAACACACTCGGTCCTCAACATAAACACCTCGGGGAAAGTGATGTACGGGTTCTGCTCATGACCTCGTGGGCTTCTTCACCATTTGGTTTGTTTAATAGATAAATGCGGTAATTCACAAGCCACCGTTTTCTAACCCACAATACAACACGGGAAGGCTTGTGTAGTCCCACTCGGGCCCGACGTTCCCCCTCAGAACTTTCGAAATGGGCCAAATCTTGCAGAATGTGACTGTGAGCAGTGAACAAGCCCACAATGGATAGGAAACAAAACCTAGAGTAAAGTTAAAGCTCAGCAGAACCTGCTCGCTGGTTGGTGGTTGGTTTATGTCGATGCAGATGATGCTCAAGGCTATGATGGTGAGGCGGTTATGAGCATTCAACATGACATGACTATGGAGGTGAGAGGTCATCCAATGATCCAATGTGTGTGTGTGTGTGTGTGTGTGTGTGTGTTCTGACATTTGTGTCAAAGTGAGACCCAAATTGCCAGAGGGGTGAAGAGTACCTGAAAACCATACTTACTGATTAATTACGGTACAAATCAAAAGTGACCAATTCCAAGAAGACTCGAGTTAAAATTGTAAAGTATAGTATTTCAATTTAAAGAAATTCTCAAGTATTTTACGCTTGTTGAATTAGGCTCAAAAACACCAAGATATGTGAAAAACATGACGTTCTTTTTTCACAAAGAGGATTTACGTATTTCCTCATATAGAACTCAAATTAAACACCTTAATGTTTCAAAATGACAAAACGAAATAGATAACAAAAATTCAGTCTCAGTCAAAATCAAATGAGCAAAAAGTGCATTCATACTTTTTAGCCAATAAACTGCCTCCAGTACCTTCAGCATCCTGCAGATGGCGATATTGCCTCATCCGTTCACATAATAACGAGTAATGGTAAGTGTCCATTCAAATGTAGTGGAGTAAAAATACAGATATTCTATCACAAATTTGTCAAGTAAAGGTTGCTTATATTTTTGATACTCGGTACAAGTACAAAGTAGCCAAAAATACTTAAAGTAATTCGTAGTAAAGTCCTTTTACTCAAGTACTTCACACTACTGTCTATTTCAGGGTCAATGTGGAATTATAGGACTAAAGATATGATTGAGACTTTGTTTGAATTAATGCAACGGTTACGCCTCTGCTTTAGTTGTTAGGGTTAATGATAATGTCGGCATGGTATTACATCACCGCATTTTGATATATCTGCCAGGTTGTGTTTGTGTGTGTGTGTGTGTGTGTGTGTGTGTGTGTGAAGTGATTAGAGTGCTCAGATGTTTAGGATTAAGAATTGGTTAGATGAGATTTGTGGGAGGAGTCGAGTGTGTAATTTGTGGGTGGAGCCCTTTCCCTGATGTTTCCTTTGATCAGAAGCTAAAGTTCTGCTGGCGAGTAACTGGTTTGTCTCTTTTCCAGAGCAATCGGTTCTAGATTTTAGAGGTGTAAAGTACTTGAGTACACTTTAGGAATTTTTTAAAATATTGTAAAACATATTTTACTTAGTATTTTTGGTAGTATCAAAAATATAAACAACTTTTCAATGCATGGAGTCCCAATAAATTCACGCAATCAATAAAGTACAAGTACTAATACAAGTACAAATACTATGCTCAGTGTTTCAATGCCTAGAAACATTTATTCAGTTTCTTTACGCATTCATCCTCCTTTTTTTAAATCATTTGTACTATACATATTGTATGTTTACAAAATGTACAAAAATTCCCAAAGTTTACTCAAGTTCTTTACATTTAAGTTTGGATATTTTTCGTCCTCGATTAGCGTTTATAAGCACAGAAAAAGAGACTCTGGCCCTTTAATTGAAGCTTGGCCTCCTCTAGATCTAAATAAACACGTGTGGAAGACGTCATGCCAACAGCAGTAATGCTTTTTTAATCCCTGCAACCGCCATCGTGAATCATAGTTTGGGTGAATGTGAAATTGCAGGGTGTGAATGTGATGTGACGGCTCTTTTAATCTGGGTGGCATTGCTGAGAGAGTCGGAACACCGTGTATTGATGCAGCTCGTTTCCTCGCAGCAAATCTGGCCGGGAAGGTTGGGTAATGACTGTAATTACGCCTGGCACTGCTGCGCTGTTGTGCCACGTGTGGAGAGCCATTACTTTACCAGATCATAATACGTGTATAACACATTTATACATGTGATATTTTTATGTGAATTTATGCGAGTAATATATGATGTGATAGTTGTGGTCCAGTGTGTCCAACAGGTTGCAGGTTCGAATCCCAGAGTGTCCTTGACCCCCTGACCCCAAGGCCTAATGCTGCCCACTGCTCCGGGTTTGTGTGTGTCTCTTTTCACTGGGTTAAATTTAGAGATGCACATAAAAAATAAAAGAAAAAATAAGAAAATAAAAAACTAATCGAGTATAAAAAAAACTAATTCGAGTAAAATTATCTGCCAATGGGGTGAGAAAATGTTACTTGGTTAGACGCTTGAAACAAGACCTTTTTTCTTGAAACAAGCGAATTAATCTTTTGTTTTTAATTCTACGTAAGACAACAAAAAAAAGCAAGATTTATTGTTTCATTTTAAGATTTTTTGGTTTGACAAGAATTCATTTTGTTGCATTGTAGTGGCCAAATTGACTTTATTTTACAATTACTTTATATATACACTATATAGGTATAGTTTATTGTCATTATTTAGGTATCGTTTTGTTTGTGAAATGTAAATGTTTTGTGTGTGTGTGTGTGTGTGTGCATATATATTATTAGTATATACTGTATATAGCATATGTTAAAAGATTTTTATTTCTTTTTTTGCTTTCAAATGAATATTTGGAAATTTCTTAATGTGTATAGTAGTGTGCGTGACAAAAAACACAATGTTTTGAATTATTAAAATGATTTATTAAATATGATATGATAACCATAAATTACCAGGTCATTTTATTTTACATCACCCACCTTACCAGCCCCACCAACACCCCATATTGCATATTTTATACAATATTAATTTAAATTAATAATTATATTGTGATATAATTCTGTGCCAGAGCAAAATGTCCCAATAAATATGCTACGTTCATGTCAAATGTTGAAAGTGTCATATAACATTTCACTTCAGTTTTTTGCGTAAAATGTTTGGACTGTGGCTTTTTAGGCAAGTTGGCGCAGAAGTGCTTGTTAACGAACAAGTGACCTAGCGAAATGAAAACAAGACGCCTCCGTGTTGTTCCAGTGATTTATTGTGGAGGATGTTTGCTCTCTCTCGCTGGCTGTGGCAGGACGTGTGAAAGATGTGTTTGCTTTAGCTGAGCTGCTTTTCTCTGCTTCCAAAAGGTCAACGCAAACACCACGGACTGTGACACACACACATCTGACAACATGAGTTCGGACATTTTTTCAGATGCGGAGTCACTCGTCTGGTTTTATTATTTGATCAGTGGGTTTGTAAGTAGCTTGGCGGGTAGTTATCCGGTGGTTTAGCACTTGGTACATCTGGTAAGTTGGTGTATACTGCAACAAAATACGTTCTAGACAAGCCAAAACAAATCTTGAAATTAAACAATAAATCTTGTTTTTTTTTTTTTTTGTTTTTTGTTATTTAAGGTAGGGAATTTATTTTTTTTTTTTTAGGATTTACTTTATAAATTACTAACTTATTGACTAAATTACTTTATTTAATTTAGAAAATTAAAATAAATGTATTGATTGTAGATAAATTAACCATCTTAGAAATAAGAGAGAAAGTGTGAAAATGTGCTTCAATTGTACTTGATTTATGTTTTATTTAACTAATTTATTTATTTTTTTATTTTTTATTACAGATTGTTTTTGCGGTGTAGATTCATCACACTGCACTGCAAAAAAATGAATTCTTGACAAGCCGATAGACTTCGAAATTTCACAATAAATGTTTTTTTTTTTTTTTTTTTATTAAACAGACAAGATAAATTATCTTAGAAGATTAATTAGAAGAAAATTTAGAAAAAATTCAAGAAAATAGGTCTTGCTTCAAGTCGCCGGACCAAGTACAATGTTCTCACCACAATGACAGATATTTTTCCTTGTAAGTCTTTTTTTTTTACTCGTTTTGTTTTTTATTTTCTCATTTTCCATGTGTATTTTTTGCAGTGTGGTGGACAAACGTCTGCGGTGGGCAGTGTTGTGTTAAGCGCCAATCGTGGCTCTACCAAAATAGCAAAGCCAATCAGATTTTAGACTCGCCTTGCATCAGTGTGGCGATCTGCTAATCCAGTCCTCGCTGGTTTACACAGAGACCAGGATCTCGCCACGTCGGCCCGGCCTCGTCTTTCCAGGCTGGAATTCTAGGGCGATTATCCGAAGGGAGGTCGCGTTACACTGGCCCCGCTGTGATACCATCTCTACAGCCTCCCGAGCTGGGGATTTACAGACAGGATGGTGCCACAACCTCCGGAACCAGTAATGGGTCCACTGGCCCACTAAACTCCTCCGAGCGAATGGCCATTACGGGTTTGAAATGACTGTCTTTGTGTGTTCAGGAATACTTGCCATTTGTTGCAGAGTACAGCATTGTTCTAGTTCTGGTCTAGTGGCTCACATGCATTTTTTTGAGATGTACTACTACTACTTTAGTACTTCTACTCAAGTCATTTTCTCTGGCGATGTGAAGAGTGACGTGCACATCCTCTCCCTGACACCAGGTGATTGATATCCTCAATAAACTCAAGTGCAGAAAACATGGTTTACATTTTTGTCTAAGCTCAGTTCTTACATATTTGTTGGAATATTTTAATGTGTTACATTCAAGCACACGTTTTTTGTCTGTCTTTTTTCAGTACAAATTACAATACATCGACAATGGCAGCACGACGTACAGACGTCACAAAGCTTCCTAGACCATTGAAATTGTGAAATCACTTCACTAACACAAGCACACGCTGAGTTGACTATTAATTCCGAAACATTACATTTGTGAAGTGTTAACCAAAATCACACTTTAAGCTGTTTGTTTGTTGCTTTATTGCTTTATTAAAGCGGCAAAACAAAATTTGCAGGAAATGTGAGAAAGGATGGAACTTTTAAATGATATCTTGCTGATATACGAAATAAAAGTATGTACAAAAAACTATCTTGGTGTGTGTACTAACTCTTTTATTTTGTCATCCAAACTATTAAAGTAACAACATACCTAGAAATGTGCTATAAAAATGTAATGTATAAATTTTTTTTATAAATAAATACCTCCAAACCAAGTGTCAAGTAATGAAGTAAAAAATACCTTACCCAAGTACAATTTTGTTTTGTTTATACTTTACTTGAGTAACTAATTTTTTGCCTACTTTTTATTGGATGCAGAAAGACTCATACACGCGTTTATGACCTCAAGATTAGATTACTGGTCTTCTGGGAGATTCTCCTGCCCGACTAATAGATAAACTTCAGTTAGTTAAGAATGCGGCCGCTAGATTACTGACCAGAACAAAACAGTACAACCATGTTTGTTCAATGTTAATGTCACTACACTGGTCAACTGGTAATGTAGGTAGTCTATTGAAAATTCTCTTAACAACTTATATTCTCTTAACATACTTATATAACCAATGACTAACATTAAGGAAGAGGAAGGCTGCATGAGTTACAATCCCGGAAACTAATCGAACTTGCACCATAGCATCACTACTATTATTATTGTCCATTATTGTATTATTGATACCATCGGTGTGGAGACAACGTTGCTAAGGAATGTCGTACCACCGAGGATTGGGGATGATGTCGTTTGGAGGAGTGTCAGTATAACCAGGACAGCGATGAAGCTGTTTAGAGGAGTTTCGATCAGGAAGTCGTCACACTTTACACCCCGCAGGACACAACGTCGTCCGGAAACATCTTCACCAATGACTTTGTAATGTTAGCATGCCAGAGGAGAGAGGTCTTGTTTTCCTAGCCACTGTCGCGAACTAGCTTTCTCTTCTCGTCATAGCCCATAGTCTGAACACCCATAAACAATGGACATTTTTCATTTTTTCTATTTTTTAACTGACTCTTTTTTGTAATTTTGAAACAGATGAAAAGTTGACATTTTTCTTGTTTTTTTTTTT
>MU204446.1:692647-703344 GCA_017309775.1 Paedocypris sp. Pulau Singkep
TTTGTAATGTTAGCATGCCAGAGGAGAGAGGTCTTGTTTTCCTAGCCACTGTCGCGAACTAGCTTTCTCTTCTCGTCATAGCCCATAGTCTGAACACCCATAAACAATGGACATTTTTCATTTTTTCTATTTTTTAACTGACTCTTTTTTGTAATTTTGAAACAGATGAAAAGTTGACATTTTTCTTGTTTTTTTTTTTCATTAATTCTGCATAGCGACTTTGTTTGAAATTTCAACTTTTTGCTTTGCTTTTAGTTCCATTCTGTGTTTACGTGATTTTGTTATATCACTGCAATAAAGATCATTGATGACAAGCTTTATTCACCCTTACTGTACTAGTCATCACATTTTACAATTTGGAACCCACGCTTAGTAGCGCATATTTACTTCTTTTAAGTGTTTGTAATGTAAAAGAATATGCAATAATTTATTAAAATAAAATGAATTAAATCCTTAATTGCCATTTATGATTACAATTAAATGTAATTATTATTGGCAATATTTTAACAATATGTTCCCATGCCAGTGAAAATGTCATTTTTAGAGGCATTTTTTCTCTTGCTTTATATTTACTTTCATACTTGAAGGTTGAGTTGATACATTTACATCCACAAAAGTCTTTTGTACTCTACTATCTAGACTTCAACTTGAGTAATGAATGTGATTGCTTTTGACAGCACTTATCAAAATAAAATAACATTCTGTATCACCCAGGTTCTCTGTGACTATTTGTTCTCATCTCTTTTCAGCTCAGTGATAATTCTCTGTTCTCTGAAAGGTTTCTACTGATAAATTGCCTCAGTTTGAATACAGTTCTCTTCTCTGTGATATAGTTGAACAGCTCAAGTTTCAGATCTGTTGATCGCATCTTGTAGCATTAGCTCAAGCCAAAAAGTATCTTCTTTGTTGGACTGCAAGTACAACCAACTAAACCCACGCAAGCATGAGGTGATCACACAATACAAGCTCCACACGCTAAGACCAACTCGACCTTGAGTGTTGAACTGTTGTTTGAAGGAACCTTCTCGTCTCTGACAGCTCATGTTCCAAACATGTGTGACCATATGGTGGCTTTAGATCGAACTCTTTACTCAACAGCCATTGTTTAGTTTCTCATGCGCCATTTCAAGAGGAAGCAACATATTTCTGTTTATCCGGCCGAATCGGTTCAGATTTGTTAATTGCTTTAGCGTAAATGTTTATGGGCTTGGAGAGGGAATGTCAGTTTGGCCGGAGACAATCGAAGAAACAAGTGGATGACGCTCACAAACAGAATCTGTTCAGAGTCAAAGTATTGAGCCCATTGTTGTGTAAGTCACTCTGTTGTCAATTTGTCTTCTAATCAGAAGGTCAGTGGAACCAAACAACTGTGTTACACATCTCAAAATTAGCCGATAATCGCAATAAACTCGTAATCTGGAGGGTTGAAAACTACAAAAGTGAAGAGAAGCAGCATGGAACTTCAACCAAACTTTCATCGCCCATCACGTTGAGCCAAACTCTGAGGAAGGAGTGATGTTTACCAAGACTAGGAACCATCCTGAAGAACAGATGAATGATGTCAACAGCTATGACAACATTGGAGGACAAGATCTGGCCATCTGTGGAATTATGCAGAAGATGTGGAGGAGTAGAAACACCTGTACTGAAGCGGAACTCCAACAAACGCTCCAGTGTGTGCGTAATGGACACCAAACAATGGCACAACAAAAGGGAGTCGGAAGGACAAACTGCTCGCATTTTTAGATGTTCTTGTAGGCGTGTCCTGGTGGGTGGAGCTTAAATGAATCAAATTAATGATTCATACATTTCATGTGCAAAGGCAAAGTGCCTTTGATTGTGCGTCATGTGTGGCTCATATTAGAATAAATACAGTAGAAATATTCTATTACAGCACTAGTAATGACTAATTTTAGCAAAACCTACATAATTGTGATAGTAAACATTGTTTGAGCGTACTTCAACCAGTGTCAACCAACTTTGCACGGCATCAAACTTGTGAATTCAAGATCCAAGGGTAAATATTCAGCCGGAGGTCGGAACTGTGATATGAAGCAAGCAAAACTAGCAGTGTTTTCTTTTGTCAAAAATATAAGTATAACTTTTAACTTATAACTTTTACTCCTCTACTTGACTACATTTGTACTCTTTACTCCAATACATTTGATTGGACAAATTGGCATCTTTTTCCAATTTCTTGGTGGACCAGGTGATATCGCCATCTGAAGGATGCTGAAGGTACTGGATGCTGTTTATCAGTTAAATCAAGCGAATGTGAATGAGCGGTTGCACTTTTTTTCTCATTTGAGTCTGAGACTGATCTTTTTCATCTTTTTTCATCCATTTTGCTCTGCCATTTTGAAATGGCATTATAGAATTGAATTTCTATATTGGGAACTAAAAACGTTAAGAGTAAAAGAGTTTCTTGTTTTTGAAAGCCTAAATTCAGAACGAGTAACAACTCAAGTTCTTTTAAAATTTGATACTTTGCAACAAATTATAATGTGTAATGTAGTAATGTTTACAGTAAGGTATCTGTACTCTTACTCAAGTATGGTCTTCAGCTACTCTTTACACCTCTGGAAACTAGCCGCTTGCTGAGTCCCGCGAGTCTAGATGTTCTGCTGAAATACTCAATGGAGTTGTGACCTCAGAACTTCAGGTGGCATCGGGTTGAGCTATCACATAACCAACAACTCCAGATGACAGTAGCTGGGCCGTGATTGGTCAGCGGTGCGTGGCCTGACGTAGAACAGAGATGCTGCAGTGACTTCCAGCGGTCAGATCCACACAATGGAGCAGTGTCATCATGCTGAGCTGAGACCAGGAGCGAGGACAAGGGTGATCTTCATCAGGTCAGCTCGCTTTACGACCCAAATCTTCTTCTGAGAAGATGCATCACTCCAGATGAAGTGCAGCCATGCAGGCGGACGCTCAACTTTTGTTTTTTTTCCCCTTGGGTTTTTGTATTATTCCATGAAGCTGTTTTTGTTGGATATAGTCAAGAGACGAAAAAAATGGTTTGATTGCAGGAAATAGTTGGAAGTTCTTATCAGATCCGACTCTGTGAACTTGACTCACACCATTAGCTGGAATGAGCTGAGGAAGTGAAATGTCTCGCAATTTGCACAAAATTGCTAAAAATTGTAACAAAAGCAATCACGGAGCTTCTAAGTCTAAGGTCACTCTCTCTCTCTCTCTCTCTTTCTCTCTATCTCTCTCTCTCTTTCTCTCTCGATCCATCTGTCTCTCACTCTCTCTCCTCCTATTTCTCTCTCTCTATTTCCATCTTTCTCTCTCTCTTTCTCTCTCTCTCTCTCTCTCTCTCTCTCTCTCTCTCTCTCTCTTTCTCTCTATCTCTCTCGATTTATCTGTCTCTCACTCTCTCTCCTCCTATTTTTCGCTCTCTCTCTCTATTTCCATCTTTCTCTCTCTCTCTCTCTCTCTCTCTGTCTCTCTCTCTCTCTTTCTCTCTATCTCTCTCGATCATCTGTCTCTCACTCTCTCTCCTCCTATTTCTCTCTCTCTATTTCCATCTTTCTCTCTCTTTGTCTCTCTGTCTTCTCCACTTTCTCCTTTTCTTTTTCTCTCTTTCTCTTATCTTTCTCTCCCCCCTCTTTAGCTTTCTCCTCTCTCTTTATCCCTGTCATTTTCACTTATTCCTCTCTTATTATCACTCACTTATCTTCTCTAATTTACTTCCTAGTTGTACTGTTTTGTTTTCACTCTTTATTTCCTGTCTCATGCGCTTTGAGACAATTAAAACTGTGAAAAGCACCTTACACTTGCTCAGAACTTGAACTTGACCTTTCCCTTCTCTTTTTTGTGCTATCTCTCTCCATTTTACTCTCTTTTTCTTTGTAAATCTCTATTTTCCCTCTCTCTTTTGCTCTCTTCTTCTGTCTTTGTCTCTCTCTCTCTCTCTCTCTCTCTCTCTCTCTCTCTCTCTCTCTCTCTCTCTCGCTCTGTTTCTTTCTGTTTTTTCTCTCTTTTCTTTTTGTTCTTCTCTCTCCTTCTCTTTTTGTCTCTCTCTCTCTCTCTCTCTCTCTCTCTCTCTCTCTCTCTCTCTCTCTCTCTCACTATCACACACACACACACACACACACACACACACACACACACCATATGTTCTTTCCTTTTATTTTAATTTATTTTTCCCATATAGATGTCATACTATCATTCTCTCTCATCAGTCTATAGAAAATGGAGTCATTTCCGTGCTGCGTGCCAGAACAGGTTATTTTGGAACGTGGTGATTTTTTCCTGTTGAATATACATCATTTTAAGACATTTATCTCACAATTCTTCATACAGTAAATGTGTTGCCAAAGTAAACACGGGCTTATTCAGACGCCAGCGCCCTAAACTACAGATTGTGAAGGATTGGGTTCGCTAGTGTGTGTGTGTGTGTGTGTGTGTGTGTGTGTGTGTGTGTGTGTGTGTGTTTACCTGCGTCTGGTGTGAACGCAGATTTGTCTGGAGGGAATCTAAAGACCACCTTTGCTCAGACACTCAGACCTGCTAATGGAAAAGTATATTTTAAATAAATATTTTAAGATTGAGATTTTGTTGCACTTTCTTAGAGGGAATAGCTAAGATATAAACGCTACATTTATTCAGTCAAATATTTTTAAAAGAAGATTTATTGCTTAAATAAAAACAAGGTATGGGGGAGTGGTCACATTTGGCAACAATGTGTCTAGACTGTCATGTGTTTAAACGGATTACAGACAGACTTTATTTTAGAGATTCCAAATGAAGAATCTATTTTTAGAATGATCTATATTAAGAAATACTAAGTCTTAACTAGCATGAACTGGGCAGGAAGCTGGAACGGCCAGCAAGAATGTTCAGATTTTAGCTTAAGATGGATTGAATAAACCATTAAGCATTTTAGTAATCAATGACAAAAGAAGATAGACAAAAGGAGAATTTAAACAAATCACAAGGAACTTAACAAGAGGAAAATTAGCAAGAGCGTGGAAATAACAGAAGTGAAGACATAATTGAATATAATTTATCATCATCATCATCATCCACGTTTCTACTAACAACGCATGACATTGCTATTATCTAATTAATATTTTGCTATGATAATAACTTTTCAGCAATTTCATCAATCATTTGCTGATATTGGAAACATCAATGATTTAAATTGATGGATTGAGAAATAATTTGTATTTCATTGATCACTTTGGATTATCTACTTATTGACTTTGATTGTCTACTTATTTATGTGATATTCCACTGCCTCAACGCCATGTTCAATCAAGTTTGAGGATGTGTAATCAAGCATAAAATTAAAAGTCAACAAAAGATGCATTATAAAGATGGATTATGCAAATATAGCAGCAAGCAGCAATTGTGGGTTCACGCCAAGACTCTTGTGACAAAGTGTCTTGTGACAATCATGTTCATTTAGCATTTTTGCTGTTCATTTATTTCATTTTTATCAAATTAATTTTTTTCCTTTTATCTGCCTCTTTTTATGGGCCAGTCACTTTTTGCTGCGTCCACGAGTTGGTTTTGCCCTAGTGCATTACACTGCGTCATACTGTAGTACATTTATATTAAATCCACTATCATTGTATGCGTTTTCACCAGTGTTCTTAATATTTTTCATCTCTCAATTTGTGATTTATTACAAAATGATCACACATTACCTTATTTACGCACCCCACAAATATAAGCATCCCCTTGATTTTTCAGGCACAAAAACATATCTTTTTACGTATTTTTTTAGCTTTTGGCTAAATTACGTAAATTTAACAAACCTAACTTGTGACTTGTATCACTTCTATGTTGTTGGTTTTTTTTTTTTTTTTTTAATAAAACAATAGTCTATTGTAGCGATCGTAACTACACCTCCCATCATGCTTTGCTGTTCACTGGTTCCCATGAGCCTTTGCGCTAGTAGCACATAGTGTAAAGCTGACTGAGCTTGGTTTTTGTTAGACGGTTTTGTTAAAATTAACTTGACAGTTTTTCTCTGTGTAGCAAACAGAGCGATTTAATAGTGTTTGACTTCTTCGTTTTGAACAGTTTTCGGTTTGCTCCGAAGCTTTTGCAGCTGCTGGTCTCGTTTTCAAGCGCTAGCCCGTTAGCCTTTAGCACGATGATCTACTAGATGCAATATGGTCTGTCTGTTCAAATATTAGTGATTGTTTTTTGTTTAATCTTTCTAGCAGTGCTGTTTTGTACCTGTTAAGTGTCGCGATGTTCCTTTCATTTGTTTGTTATTCAGCTAATAATAACTCACACGTCTGCCTCCAGAACCATTATTTGAAGAAATGGCCGCTTATATTTACGTGAATATTTGAAATCACCGATTACAAGCACCCCGCAAGTTTTTGAGACGCTAAGACGAGAACAAACTAATGCTTGTTTTCGCATAAATTTGGTAGTAAAAAGCGCAAGTGCATAAAGTTATAAAAACAGAAACCAGCGTATGTATTTATGTCAATAAAATACTTTTTATTCAAATTTTGCCTCTGAATCAAGTGTAAAAAATAACTTGCCCGTCAAATCGAACAAACAGTTGAAAATGACTCACAAACTGGAATGGTTAATGTCTTCCTGAAATGGAAAAGCTGTTCATCCATCAAAGAAAAAAAATCTAATGTTTTCTTGCAGAAAACGGCAGTATTGTTATAAAGCCAAAGCCCGGATAAGCCCGGTGACAGAAACGGCCTGAAACTATCAGATAAAGTCAATTCAGGGTGGCTTTGTGAGTTCATAGTAGAAACTGGAGCCGCCTTTTGTGGTCCAGGAAAGTGATACAGTGAATATCTGAAGAGCGTGAAAGTGCGTTTGCTGCACACGCACACAGAGCTGCTCCTGCCAGACGCTGGGTCAGAGCGGGATAGCTTACCTGCAGCGTTCCCAGAACACCACAACACCGGGACGCTTGATAACCGCCTCAGCCATGACCAGCAGCTCTGCGTTTGTACCTGTAGACGTCCCACAAGTTCGCCAGATTTCATTTTGGCTTTTCATTATTGAAGCTTTGCTGAGTCAAAGAAAGAAAAACCGCTGTTGTGATCGTTCAAGTTCAAGTTCTGACCATTTTTCAGGCGCTTTTCACAGTTTTGACTGTCTCAAAGCGCACAAACCTTTGAGAAAAGGATTGCACAAACCTAAAAAGTTGACCTCATTTACACACATTTTAACCATGAAATTCCATTTAGACCCCAAAACAGGTCTTTCAAAGTCGTGATGGCCAGCTAAAGGTCCAGGAATTACTCAGGGACACACTTTACTACAAAGCTTAACATTTTGAACCACACTGTAAATGTAATGTAAATGTTGGAACATTAACACAAACAGTGACAAGCACACACTTATACACGCTCACACACACCCTCACATCTCACACACAGTTTAATTTCAGGTTACACTTTTTGTAAAAATAACAACAAAGCTATAACGTTAAGCGTGTTTTGCCTTCACTTTGTCAGCTGAAATCAAACTGTAACTTAATAAATACTTAGCACTCTAACATGAAAAAAATGTCTACATAAAGCTTATAATGTCTGTTTTTTTAATAAGAGTAAGTAAAAACAGTGTTGTCTGTTGAATCTACAGCTTGGTCTTTTTGAACAGAGCAAGTTATTTGCAGTTGAAAAGTAGGGGAAATGTACTGGAGGGGAAAAGTAGGTCAGTGTCACCTAAACACTTTGCGCCTAAGTGACAACACCTGAACTCAATGACTGTGAGCTGCCTGATCTTAATGTGATTCAAACCGAAAGTTACAAAAAATGCAACTGTGATTAATGGCGTTAAAAATAATTGACGCGAAGCACTTAAACTTAACCGTGTGCGTTAACACGTTAACTTTGACAGCACACTTTTTAATACCTGTTCTTAAACTGTCTATGTCGAAAGTGGGACCCCACTGTGATATAATTACCAGTGTGAGCGTGTGTGTGTGTGTGTGTGTGTGTGACCTGAGTCAATCCTGTAAAGCTTCGGTGGCTGATTTGTAGTGTGTGCTGTTTTTCACAGCTTGACGTGGACTGAGACTCACCTGAGGAAAGCGATACACCTGAGAAGGCCGCTGGGAGAAGGGCTGTATTGTGTGTGACGGGGTGATGGGGTGTTCGGAGCGTGCGCTCGCTGAAAGACGCCTGTATTAATGTTACACACCACAATGAGCCACCAGCACAACACGCCGGACAAATCCCCAGGCCTGATCAGCCACTGCGGCGTTCCCTGACTAAACACTCGCTTCTGCTCGGAATGTCAATGGCACGACACACAATGGTAACTCAAGTCAATTTGATAGCGGTTGTGTCTGCAGTTACATATCTGATGGAGCTTGTGCGTGTTCTGATGTGAAACTATTGAAACTGGATCGTAACGCTCAGATGTTGAACGTGTATCATTAACGGTAAACCAACTCTGCTTAACAAACTGGTTCAGTTTCACGTAGAGATCCTGTGCCGCAGGGATTATGTAGAGTGCTTAGACATCTACGGGCTGCGTGGGTTTCCTCCGGCTCTCCACATTCCTCCCACTGTCCTGAAACAGACGTTCAGAACATTTGGAGTTTGGATCATGACAGACAGGTAAATAATCTAATGTATAACCAATAACCTAGCAGATAGGTAATCCAAGAGAGAGTAATTTGACAGACAGACGGATAGATAGATAGTTAGACAGACACAGATAGATAGATAGATAGATGGATAGATAGATAGATAGATAGATAGATAGATAGATAGATAGATAGATAGATAGATAGATAGATAGATAGATAGATAGATAGATAGATAAACACAGATAGATAGATAGATAGATAGATAGATAGATAGATAGATAGATAGATAGATAGATAGATAGATAGATAGATAGATAGACAGACAGACAGTTTGATAGAAAGTTAGATAGACAGATAGATAGACAGACAGAAAGATAGATAGATAGATAGATAGATAGATAGATAGATAGATAGATAGATAGATAGATAGATAGATAGATAGATAGATAGATAGATAGATAGACAGATAGATAGACAGACACAGATAGATAGATAGATAGATAGATAGATAGATAGATAGATAGATAGATAGATAGATAGATAGATAGATAGATAGACAGACAGTTTGATAGAAAGTTAGGTAGATAGACAGATAGATAGACAGACAGACAGATAGATAGATAGATAGATAGATAGATAGATAGATAGATAGACAGACAGACAGATAGACAGACAGATAGATAGATAGATAGGTAGATAGATAGATACATCTTGCTAGCACTGATTAGCTGTGACATGCAGCAGATTACATCTGTGTATTTACTGTACACTCCTCTGACACGTTCTGTCATGTTGCGGACCCTCCCCCCTCTCTCACTCTCTCTCTCTCTCACTCTCTCTCTCTCTCTCTCTCTCTCTCTCACTCTCTCTCTCTCTCTCTGTCTTCCGCAGGGGCTGTGGAGACACAGGGCTCATTGTTTGCTGTCTCTCTCTCTCTACCTGAGCAGGCCTGTCTGAGGGTGTGGACACACACACAAAAGCATGAATAGAGAAGGTGAAAGTTAAACAACACAGTGTTTTAAAAAGAGAAAGAAAGTTGAGAGAGTAACTCAGCAGTGAAAAGAATCCGTCCTGCCCATTGTGTGCAACTCCAGCCAGGAAATCTCATATTTTACCACAGAGCTGAGCAAATGAACAACAAAACGAGACGCAGCCAAGAACTTGTGTTGTTGCAGAACTGATGGAGTCATTTTAGAGGCATTTATCAACCGATGTGTAATTACAAATACATCTGTGTGTGTGTGTGTGTGTGTGTGTGTGTTTGTGTGTGTTTGTGTCAGTAAGATAAAGTGTGAGTGTATGTATGTCTGGTAGAGAGAGAGAAGGAGAGAGAGAGAGAGAGAGAGAGAGAGAGAGTGTGTGTGTGTGTGTCAGTAAGAGAAAGTGTGAGTGTATGTGTGTCTATTAGAGAGAGAGAGAGTGTGTGTGTGTCAGTGTGTCTTAGAGAGATAGTATGAGTGAGTGTGTGTGTGCGTGTGTGTTAGTAAGAGAAAGTGTGAGTGTATGTGTGTCTATTACAAAGAGAGAGAGAGTGTGTGTCAGTGTGTCTTAGAAAGAGAGAATGTGTGTGTGTGTGTGTGTGTGTGTGTGTGTGTGTGTGTGTGTGTGTGTGTGTGTGTGTGTGTGTGTGTGTGTGTGTGTGTGTGTGTGTGTGTGTGTGTGTGTGTGTGAGAGAGAGAGAGAGAGAGAGAGAGAGAGAGAGAGAGAGAGAGAGAGAGTGTGTGTGTGTGTGTGTGTCAGTGTGTCTTAGAAAGAGAGAATGAGTGTGTGAATGTGTTTGTGTGTGTGTGTGCATGTGTAAGTGTAAGTTCATGGTTACATGTTTGAGCAAGTGTGTGTGTGTGTGTGTGTTTAGTGTGTGTGCATGTGTGAGTGTATGTTTGTCAGTTATAAAGAGAGAGAGAGAGAGTGTGTGTGTCAGTGTGTCTTAGAAAGAGAGAATGAGTGTGTGAATGTGTTTGTGTGTGTGTGTGTGTGTGTGTGTGTGTGTGTGTGTGTGTGTGTGTGTGTGTGTGTGTGTGCAAGTGTAAGTTAATGGGTACATGTTTGAGCAAGTGTGTGTGTATGTACGTTTGTTTCTTATATGAATGTGTTTTAAATGTGTGTTAGCGTATGTGAGAGGACGTGTGTTAGTGTGTTTTTGTGTGTGCATGTGAGT
>MU204446.1:713045-725322 GCA_017309775.1 Paedocypris sp. Pulau Singkep
TGTGTGTGTGTGTGTGTGTGTGTGTGTGTGTGTGTGTGTGTGTGTGTGTGTGTGTGTGTGTGCAAGTGTAAGTTAATGGGTACATGTTTGAGCAAGTGTGTGTGTATGTACGTTTGTTTCTTATATGAATGTGTTTTAAATGTGTGTTAGCGTATGTGAGAGGACGTGTGTTAGTGTGTTTTTGTGTGTGCATGTGAGTATGTGTATATGTTTATTTGATTGTGTTTTTTGAGATTGAGATTTTTGGTTTAAAATCTGAACATATTTCTGGTTTAAAATCGGAAAGTAAATGCAGATATAAAAATAAACTATACACATTGTGTACACAATGTTTAGGATTCAAATTCAAATGTTTCAAAGGATACAGTACAAATGTTTGGCATAAAAGCATCTGCATTTTTGTATGATATAAAATACAACATACTAAAATTCCTCCATCAACTAGTTTCCAAACCACATTTCCATTTCTGGGTCACGGGAAGCTGAAGCCAATTTGGGCCAGGAAGGCGGGACACGCCCCGGATCTCTGGCCAACCAATCACAGAGTGGGTGACGGCGGATTGTATTATTCAAAAAATGTTATTACGAACTGGTGTTTTTTTATTAATTCTGGCTGCACGTGTGTATTTGGCCGAGGTGGAGTTCTGCGCAGTCGAGCGTTCGGCAGCGGGACAAAGGTGCCTGTTGTTCCCGCCGTGTAAATTACAGCATCGCGGCTTCTGACAGAGTCAAAACTCAGCACCTGAAACATATTAAGCCAAATCTGTCCAGTCCCACGGACGAAACCCGAGACTCATATTGACTTTGAGGGAGAGCGCTATAAATCTCATGCCTCTTTATTTTCTCCCCTCACCCCCTTCGCTTTACATTCCTCGACTATATTCTCACAAAGCCCCCGTCTTAAACGGAAAAAAGCTTTAAAATTGAAAAACGTCGCGAGCTAGTGACGGCTGTGGAAACTGGCGGTATAAATAAAAGGGGGTTTGAGGAGGTGAAGTTGGGGGTTCGGGGCAGGAATCAGTTCGGATTGGGCCCGTTATGGTTCTGTGGTCTGGAAGTAGGTCCGGGTTGTCCTGTTGCGCAATGGGGGAAGATAGATCCTGCAAACAATCCCTGTCCTTCCACCCAATCACATCACAGTCATGGATGATTTGTAGATTATGGTTTTATTAGAGATTCTTCTTCGGGAGGCTGGACACGGAAAGCTGGACTTGGCACGTTTCACCAGACTGACCGTCTCTGTTTGCGTGCTGATGGATCATCTTGTTCACCACTGCTTTTATGTGTTCCAGGGAAGATGTGGAAAAGAGGAAAAGAGATGGATGGAGAGAAAGAGAGTGAGAAAAATAGTGAGACAAAGACAGAGCAAGTGAGACATAGTGAAAGTGAGCGATAGAGAAAAATAGAAAGAGAAAGACAAAGTGAGAGAGAAAAAAGCAACAAAGAATGAGATAAGAGAAAGAGAGAGAGAGAGAGAGAGAGAGAGAACAAGAGAGAGAGAGAGAGAGAGAGAGAGGGAGAGAGAGAATGAGACACAGAGAAAGTGAGAAAGAAAAATAGAAAAACAAAAAGAGTGTGACAAAGAGAGCGCAAGTGAGACTTGGATAGAGAAAAATGAAAAATGAGCAATAGAGAAAAATTAGATCAAGACAAAGTGAGAGAGAGAGCGAGAAAGAGATAGTGAGATAGAGATTGAGAACAAGAGAGAGCGTGTGAGACAGAGAGAAAGAGAGAGATAGAGAAAAACATTGTGAGAGAAATAGAGAGTCCAAAACGGAGAGAGAGAGAAAGAGAGACACAGAGATAGAGAATGAGACAAAGAGAAAGCAAGTGAGACAGAGAGAAAGTGAGAGAGAAAAATTGAGAAAGACAAAGTGAGAGAGAGCGAGAACGAGATAGTAAGACAAAAAAGAAGAGAGAGATAGAGAAATAAAGAAAGAGAGAGTGAGAGACTCATAGAGGGTACAAGTAAGACAGGGTGAAAGAGAGGAATAGAGTATAACAAAAAGAGAACAAGTGTGACATCACCATCCTGATGCTCCAGGAGCGATATTATCTCTCATCCAAGCCAAAGTAAAGTCCAGGTTGACTGTAAAGTTACTGTAGCTTTTTATGGTAAATACTCATTCTCTTTCCTCCCTGAAGCTTATGATAATTGAAGAGACTCAAGTTTGGTTGCACTTGTTTCCCAGGCTACCATATGCAAATAGGAAAATATGAACTGAACTTTAATTTGAGGACTGGTCATCTTCTCGCTCTTCTTTGGTCTTCTTCTCTCCTCATACAGTCTGAAGTAATCTACTTTACCCAGTGAAGGACTGTGTCACTTTTTGATGGAAGAAATAACGTCTTTTGGACCTTTGATGGACACTCTTTGGACCGCTGAAGATGTATGGAGCATCTGTGTGGTTTCATCTGGACCGTTGGAAAAACCTGTTGCCATTCTCACTCATGAGAGGGATGGAGAGGCTTCTAGGCCAACTAGGAGAGAAACATCGTTTACCCAACATCCAGAACCATGATGGCATGACAAGGACATGTTAGAATGCCAAAGACGACTGATGCAGATAAGTCCAATTCTCTCTACAGGTTAATTTCCTCTTGCTCCATCAGAGAGTTTACTTTCCTAGCCACTGTCACGTCTGCTCCTGCTCCACTATTCAACAATGACTTTGATTCTTACAGTTGCTTGAGACGATCTGGGAAAACGCTTTATAAATATTCGGAGCTTCTGGAGCTTTAGGAGGGAGACGGCATCACTCTGGACCGTTTGAAAGAAGTTGCCGTTATTCGTCATTCGTGAGAGGGATTGCGCTCCAGAATCAATCAGGGAAGAGACAACGTTCTTTAAGCCTCCGGAACAACCATCACACAGAAGAATGTGTAAAGCTAGAATGACAGAGGAGACGGTCTAAAACTCTCTGACTGTAAAAGCCATTTATAAATAAATGAAAGTAATAAAGAACGAGCACCAGCCAGATGAAGGACTTCAAGCCCCATGAGCCTCTGGGACCGAAGCGGGTCACATGACTTTGGGCATCAAGCCACATCACACAGCGACATAATGAAGGCCATGATTGAAAACTGTGATTGACACAAAACATTGTGATTGTCAATTCTGCTCTGCTCTGCAAGTATTCAGCACATTTTTGTTCTTTTTTTTTTTTTTTGATGTATTGCTGCCTGTCTGGACTCCTGCCTGTGTTTCGACTACGGATTATTAAACTTTGAAAGTGGATCAGGCCTTTTCGCCATTCATTACACTAAACTTAAGCCTCCACCGCCTCCTCCTCTTCTCACTCATTTTTCAGGCTTGTTCTCCTCATCCTTTGTCATTCTTCATTGGATATTTTGCTTCAAACATCCACACATAGCTACTAGTGTGTACATAGGAGAATATGAGAGAGAGAACGGGTTAGGATTAGAGTTGGGGATCGAGAGAGAATGAGGATGCGGAGGGCGGGTTAACAATGGAGAAAGACTGATGGAGAACAATGGAGCAAGAGTGAGAAAGAATAAAGACAGAAAGCTAGAGAGAAAAAGAGTGAGAAAACAAAAAGAAAACGGGAGAGGGGGACAGAGAAAGAGAATAAAAACAGAATTCTAGAGAGAAAGAGAGAGAAAACTAGGGAAAGAGAGAGCAAGAGAAAAGAAAAGAATAAAAAAGAAAGAAAGGGAGGTAGGAAGAGAGCGATAGAATGATATGGAAGACAGACAGATAGTGAACAAGATCTGAGAATTACAGAGGGATCAAGTGAGAGAGCGCAAGATAGGATAAAGACAGGAAGCTAGAGAGAAAAAGAGTTAGAAAACTAGAGTGTGAGAGAAAGGAAGAACTCCTTTGTCACAAGCAGAGACAAAATTAAAACAGTTGGCTAGGAAGATGGAGAGAAAACAATACAAACAGAAAGCTAGAAACAAAGAGAAAGCAAGAGACACAAAAAAAGACAAGACCAATAAAGAAAGTACGGACAGAGAGAGAGAGAGAGAGACAGAATTAAAAAGCTTGAGAGGAAGCAAAAAAAAAGAGAGAGAGAGAGAGAGTGAGAGGGAGAGAGACACATGGAGAGGGAAAGAGAGTGAGAAAGAGAGAGAGGGATAGAGAGAGAGAGATTCTAGCTGTAGCTTTGGCGAATGAGTGAATCCCTCATTATCATCAATAACACATTGTTGCTGCAAAAGCTTATTAGCGTTTATCACATTTAAGACGTACGTCAAATCAGAGAACAGTGTTTGTGTTTTCTATGAGTTTTTGGAAAAATACCAATGAGCTTTTGACATTCTAGTGATAAAGCCTAGTCATCACTATGCAAGCGGATCTCCACCAATCCAGAGTGTGTTCCACCCTCAACCCAGAAATGCTGAGATAGTCTCCAGCTCCTCATCACCCAGAAATAGAGAAAATGGATGGATGGATGGAAGAATGAATGGATGGATGGATGGATGTGACTATTTCAGAGTGTGAGCCTCCAAATTCCGGTTTTGAGAGCATCAGGAAGCTGGAATGCGAGTTTCCAGGACGGAATCTGGAGAACGCAGCGCAGACTGTAAACCGAGAGCGAGGCGAGTGTGTGTAAAGGTGTTGTAAACTCGGGCGTACACAAAGGGTCTTCTGTGCGCGGCCCCTGGGGTCACACGTATGCGCACGCTCCCGCTCCCAACAAATAACACAGCACGTAAAGGAGAAGAAGGAGCAACACAAGGCTTCAATCTGGCCCGACAGAGCTTCATTGTTCTCCAGAGGGCAGAGCTCCTGGAGTTCCCGCGCTGACGGCTCTGCTTAGCATCACACCAGCCACGTCACTGCTTCTCCTCAAGGTCTCGGTGGCTCCTGCTCCAGGAAACATCTCGCTCTGAATGTTTTGGTTCTCCTTTTGTTGTTAGAAGTCACCGTCAACTTTCTTTATGACGGAGGTGCTTGACGAGGTTCTTCCAATGAAGACAGTTCCCTCTCTCTTTTTATCCCTGTGTCTCTCGCTCACTCTCTCTCCTCCTACTTCTCCTCCTCCATCACTCGCTTTTTCATTCGATTTCAATCTAAAAAGAGAGTCTGCCTCCCAGTCTCTAGTGGAGTGTAGGAGAGTAGGAGGTTGAGAGAGAGAGAGAGAGAGAGAGAGAGAGAGAGAGAGAGAGAGAGAGAGAGAGAGAGAGAGAGAGAGAGAAAATCTGTATCCGTTTGACATTGATATCAAGATAGATAGATGGATAGATGGATAAATCGATGGATGGATGAACGGACAGACAGGCAATGAATAGAGACGTAGATAGATAGATAAATGGATGGATGGATGGACGGACAGACAGACAATGAATAGACAGATAGATAGATCGGTTTTCTTATTAATATATATCTGTTTATGACTATAATATACACAGTATAATGTAAATAGTCTATTATATATAAACAATTTATAAAATTATTATTAACATCATCATTACAGTCTTATGTATAATATTTTAATCTATTATATATATATATATATATATATATATATATATATATATATATATATATATATATATATATATATATATATATATATATATATATATATATATACTGTATATATATAAATATGTTGTAGCAATGATTACCACACTTCTTACTACAATTTAACAAATTTTGCTTTTTTTTTTGTATTATTAGCATAAATATAAATCATCTAGGACAATTTCACTCACTTGACATTACTTTACTACAATGTCGTGCAGACAACACACAGAAACCCCCTTGATCTCTCACTAGAGGGCGACAGAGAGCCGATTCTCGTGAATTCACGGACAAACTGTATAAACACACGTAGACTCAACTCGGATCATTTCGAAAGTGGTTCTTGCTCCCCGAACCTCAGCATTTAATTGAAATCGCAGAGATGATTGAGGAAAGCTAGGTCTTAGAACCCAGGTTCTCTGATGCGCTGCACTTTCATTTAGTTTTAAGCCTGGCTTAAGTGTTCCAGCTCCTGCGCATGAACCTGGAAAACAAAGCTGCGTCCACGCCGGCGCTGGGATCGCGCGATAAGCCGGGAGCATATGAGTTTCGTTCATGCCTTTGCAAACATGAACCCTGTTCAGCTCGGACAACAATGCGGAGGCCCTGGTTGAGTTTACTCAGTGGCGTAATGTTTGAGATCCCTGGGGCCCCGCAGCTGGTTCCTTATCACCAGGGCTAAACGAGAGAGAGATAGAGCAAGAGAGAGAGAGAGAGCGAGGGAGAGAGAGAGAGAGAGGGTGAGAGAGATAGAGCCAGAGAGAGAGAGGGTGAGAGCGAGAGAAAGAGAAGTGGAGAGGGGGGGGGGGAAGGGGGCGAAAGAGAGAGAGAGAGAGGGTGAGAAAGAGAGAGAGAGAGAGGTGGAATTGCGGGGTTTATAAACAGTTGAGTTGATGAGGGTGAAGTCAGGGTGAGAGAGGGAGAGAAAGAGAAAAAAAAAACAAAGAGCAAAAGAGAGATTTTACAAGCAGGTTTGAGTAGCTACAGAATAAAAGATACGTAAATGAAAAAAGGAAGAGTTGCAAAGTAAGAAGTGTGAGTGGGATAGAAAGACAAACAGACAGAATAGCATCAAGAAATAGAGAGATAGAGAGGAAGAAAAGAGGGACAGGGAAATAAAGAGAAAGACGAAGAGAGGCAGAAGAAATGAGAAGAGCAAAAGAGAGATCTTACAAGCCGGTTAGAGTGGCTACAAAGTAAAAGATAAATAAATAGAATAAAGTGCTGAAAAGAGAGAAATGTTAGAAAGACAGACAGACAGACAGAATAGCATACAGAATGAGAGAGATAGAGAGGGAGAGAGAAGACGAAAAAAAAAAAGAGAGAGAGAAAGAGGGGTGGAGTTAGAGGGTTTATGGTCTATTAAACAGTTGAGTTGAGGAGGGTGAAGTCAGGGTGAGAGAGAGAGAGAGAGAGGGGTTGAGAGCGGAAATTGGGAAAACTAGTTTGAGTGAAAGAGAGAGTGAAAGAAAGAAAGAAATAAAGACAAGAGCAAACGAGAGATTTTACAAGCAAGTTAGGGTGGCTACAGAGTAAAAAAATAGATAAATAGAAAATAAAGGAAGTGTTTAAAAGAGAAATGTTTGAAAGAATGAGGGAGATAGGAGAAATAAAGAGGGAGAGAGAGAAAAAAAGAAGAGAGGCAGAAGAAAAGAGAAACAGAAAGAGGGGCAGAGATAGCCTCTCTCTCTCTCTCTTTCTTAGTCTCACTCTATCACTCTCTCTCTCTCTCTCTCTCTCTGTCTCCCCCCCCCCATCTATCTATCTCTCTTTCTCTCGCTCTCTCCCTCTCACAGTTTCTCTCTTTAGTTTTTGTCATGTGGATACAGTTAAATATAAAACGTTTTGTCCTCTGAATAAGTGTGTGTGTGTGTGTGTGTGTGTGTGTGTTTCTCTTCACACAGACAATGCTAAGCTGGGCTGTATCATTAGCTTTTCTACATTGGCTCTGGTTTCCAGTAGAAAGCAGCAGAATGTGCCAAGAGAGACGGAGCTCTGCCACACTCAAACCCCGAGTCTTTCCCGCAGACCCGACCCGACCCGGCCGGATGTGGGGAACTGTTTCCCATTAAGCAGAGCCGCTGCTCTTCTCCAGTAAGGAGCAGGAATGTGGAGTCGAGCTTTGAGGAGATTATTCCGCTCATGTGGATTTCTCTGAAGATAAGACGGATGGGTCTGGTTTCTTATCAGGGCAAAGTCAGAGCGACTCGGCAGTAATGACAATCATGAATCAAACTAAATAAACCTCAGTTAAAGCATCACATCTACGGTTAATGTTGAGTTTGTCTCGGCTGAAGCCCGAAGAGCGGCTAGTTTTGCAAAATGGCCGACCAAATCCCAACATCAACATCGAATTTGGATTTAGATGGAAACTATTTTTGAATTTGTTTGAAGTTCAAGTACGGGGCATTTGAAGGTGTTACAGCTGTCTCAAAGCACATGTGTGAACATGATTGATGCATTTTATTCATTTGTTTGTTTGTGTTAAGCTGATGGCTATGACTATAAAAAAAAACCCTCTTGGATGAAAAGATAGGAAAAATAAAACTCAACGGAGAAAAATAAAACAGGGAGAACCCGTCTGGTGCCAGTCTCCTCTGGCATTCTAACACTACAAAATCGGGCATTTTGACGATGGTTCCCTCCGGAATGGCGAAAGGGAATAATCATAGCATTGGGAAAACAATACAAAGAGAATTTGAGAGAGTTTATAGTTACAAATAGTTATACATTACAAAGTATCAACAAGAGCACAATTTGCAGTAATGTGAAACGAGTTAATGTTTTCAAACAAACAAACAAACTTTGAATTCTAACAACCAACTAAAATGTTTTTTTTAATATGAATAGCGAAGTCAATCCATATGCAAAATTAAGTGAAAAATCCTTTTTGAGTTTGTAAGTCAACACAGACTTTACGTAAATGCAGACTGAAAATTTGACGTCTTACTCCGGTCTGATTGTTTGAATCCATTTGGTGAATTGACTCTCTCTTGACTGTTTAAATGATCAGCGCTCACTTTGCTATGTGTTGATGTTTTTATTTGTTTGCTTGCTCAACTTTTTTTCCGAGAATAAAAAAAACACACCTGCTAAAAACAAAATCTTGAATAAATCTGTTTGCACTTCCTGGTGAGACCCAGTGCAACTCTTACACACCCTGTCCAGTGAAAATACTGTCGCGCTGCTAAACCACTTCTAGTCGTTTCCACCTTTGGCTGCAGCTCACCACAGACTCAATGTTTCTGAAACAGAACATTTTGACGTGTTTCTATGTTTGTATATTTGACTACAAATGTCGGTCTGCATGCAATAAAGTCAAACAGAACTCAACATGCTAATAATTTAGCCTTGTTGCTGAATAATGAACCACATTTATACATTTCTGAATATTTGTATGAAATACTATATTTTAGATCTATATCTGTCTGTTTATCTATCTATCTATCTATCTATCTATCTATCTATCTATCTATCTATCTATCTATCTATCTATCTATCTATCTATCTATCTTTCTATCTATCTATCTATCTATCTATCCATCCATCCATCCATCCATCCATCCATCCATCCATCCATCTATCTATCTATCTGTCTATCAGTCTGTCTGTCCATCTATCTAGCTCTCCGTCTGTCTGTCCATTCATCTGTGTTTACAGATACATATTTCACACTGCAAACGTAAAAAACACACACTGCTTTTAGCGTATATTTTCTTCTATAATTTGAAGCATATTTTCTGAGGGGCGGCTGTCGTTACACAACACTTGGCCACAGCTAAAAGAGTACGGAAATGTAGTTTAGCTTTAACCTGCTGTTCATTGCGCCGAGTACAACCATCACACACATTTTCTCCATTCTTCGGTGTCTTTCGTGATCAGGAGAAGATGTTGTGCCGCATGAAGCCTGTTACGCAGACGTTCCTCAAACCCAGAGCGTTTCAATAACCACCACATGTCCATTCATCATCATTAACACAAAGCCGCGGCTCCGGCCAGCCGTCCTGACCTGCTGATGGAAATATTGCTCAGCAGTGAATGCTGGACATTGTGTTTGAAAAGAGTGTTTTTTGAAATGTTGTGAAAGGTGTAAAACTAGAACCAGGCCTTTGATTTACGGAGACATTTCGCTTTAAGACTAAAACCTTTACTCATGCCATGAACGAGTGGAGGAGGAAGACGACTTTACAGTGAATTACACACAGACTTTAAAAATGCAGAAAACCATAAAATAATTTTTAAAAATGTATCTGTTTATCTATCTATCTATCTATCTATCTATCTATCTATCTATCTATCTATCTATCTATCTATCTATCTATCTATCTATCTATCTATCAATCTGACTGTCTATCTGTCTATCTATGTAACTATCTATCTATCCATCTATCTATCTATCTATCTATCTATCTATCTATCTATCTATCTATCTATCTATCTATCTATCTATCTATCTATCTATCTATCTATCTATCTATCTATCTATCTATCTATCTATCTATCTATCTATCTATCTATGTTAGCCTCTCTTTACATAACTATCTGTCTGTCTGCCCCCCCACCCCCCACTATTCGTCCATCCTCCATTCGTTCTTCCATAGGTCCATCAATCTGTGGTTGTGTCTGGCTTTTTCTCTCTTGCTCTATTCTTTCTTTCTTTCTTTTTCTGTCTGTCCGTTGCTCGTATGTCTCTCTGTTTGTCTTGCCTCGTCTCTTTTACGATACATCCTTGTTGAATAACTGTAAATGATTGAATGATATCGCTATGAAAGTGATACCATCAATCATCTGACATCTACGCACATATCATCTATCATTTACACACATATCGTCTGTCTGCCGGTGTATTTATGCTGAGATATTCTGAGCGCTCTTCACCTCATAAATCTGGTTAATAGATGTGAATGTGCCTTCAGAAGAGACGGGACGGTTCTGTCACATGATTTTATCCTTCGTCTTCATCAGCTCTTTGTCTTATCAGCTTCATAAAGAATGTCTAGTGCAGGAACGCATCACACTCACTGTCATACTGTATTTACTGTACGAGTGAAATACTACTCACACTACGGAACCGACCTGTTGATGCTGACGCCTAGTGTGTTATAAAGCACACACACACACACACACACACACACACACACACCATCTGTTTTATAGGCCTAATCTGCTGATTTATCTTATCAGCCTTTATCTTTAATGTAAAACTATGCTCCTGTTTCACTGACGTGTGCGTGTGTGTGTGTGTGTGTGTGTGTGTGTGTGTGTGTGTGTTAGCATTTGTTCGTCTGGCAGATGCTTGTGTCATTTTATGAGTGATTTGCTGAATTCAAGTTGAATTGTAATTTAACTCTCTCTTTCACTCTCTACCTCTCTTTTCTCTTTCTATGTCTCACTTTTATCTCTCTCTGTCTGTTCCCTCTTCACTTCTCTTCCACTTTTCTTTTTGACTCAAATCCTCTCTTTCTCCACCACCATTATATTTTGTGCATTCCTCTCCACTCTTCATCCCTTTCTTTTGTCTATCTTTCTCTCTTTTCTTTCCGCTGTTTCTCTCTCTCATTATTGTCTGTCTGTGATAGTACAATATTAGTTTTGATTATATAATTTCTAAAGCAGATACGGTGTTGGATGTGAGTAGACAACGGTGAAGAATGTGATTAGTGTGATGTAATAACTAATAAAGTAACAATATTAATATTAATAATAAGTGTAATAATAGATATTTTAGCGACGTTGCATTGTTAGGGACTTCTCATTGGTCTGGAACTAAGAAGATCACTGTATAAATAAACTTGACCCTGATTATTATTGTTGTTGTTGTTGTCATGATTTTTGCAACAATTATACTAATGCTAAGAAATATAATAACATGAATGTTATTGTTGATATTAATAAAAACATAATTATAGAAGTAAGAGTATCAATAATAATTCCTGAATTTTTGAATGCCCAATAGTTCTGTAGTGAGCCGTTTCTAACACTGTGTGGCGCTGCAGAGCCGATTCTGCTTACATGTGATGGTGAAATATGAATATGATATTGTCATAATAGCACATTTATTACACAAACCATTTGTTTTATACATTTTGAATTCTCCAACAAACCAAAAACAACAACAACTCAACAATATTTGATTATTTGAATATAACAAAATCAATGCAAGGAAGCAGAAATGCACAGAACATTCTCGAGATAAACGACGTGAATTTAACGTGGTTAAAAGCTATTACTAAACAGAGATGCAAAACACAAGCAAAGTATATTTATATATAAACTGGTTCTTGCATCAAAATATTTTATATTTGAAATAAAATGTAAAAAACGAAACTTAAATTGACACAAAAAACTAAAAAATAATCTTAACACACACACACTAACGCCGCAGAATTTAATTCCTATATTGTCGGATTTCAGAACATAATGAGGGTCGTTTTGCCAAGTGGGCATTAAACCCAGCGCAGCCCACCCTGACACTTATACTGCCGGCGGGGAATTTATATTGGTTTCGGAATGGAAAAAAAAGAAAGAGAAGAAAAATGCAAGTGCACACAAAATTGCTCTTTGCTTTACATCGGGCTGGTTTTACGAGTCTGTGTCCCGTCCGCATCTGAATCAACAGCGGGCCGCTATCAATCACACATCTCTCTCTCCCGCGCTTTCAGATATTTAAAGCAGCTGTGCCGGGTGAGGGGCGGGGCTAGTGGGCACCAGGGTCTTACACAACCCGCCTCTCAGTTTCGGGCGCCTGATATATAATTGCAACAATAAATGTTATACTGTAGTTAC
>MU204446.1:725422-743125 GCA_017309775.1 Paedocypris sp. Pulau Singkep
AGAGAGAGAGAGAGAGAGAGAGAGAGAGAGAGAGAGAGAGAGAGAGAGAGAAAGAGAGAGAAAGAGAGAAAGAGAGAGGGGGGGTAATAAGGAATGTTGAGAATAGAGAGAAAAAAGTGAGAGAAAGAGAGAGCAAGAAGTGACAGACAGAGAGGGGGGGGGGTGTAACAGGGAATGTTACATAGAGAGAGAAAACAAGTGAGGAAAAAGAGTGTTAGAAGTGAGAGAGGAGAGAGAAGGATAGAGTAGAGAAAAGGAAAGATGAAGATATAAAACAGGATGTGTAACCAGAGAGAGAAAACAAGAAAGAAAAGCACATTCTGAAGCAATGAAAGAGTTTGCGACTGATCCGTGTGTTCCGGCGTGACGCTTCTCCATCGCCGTCGTTCCTGAGTTTGCGTTCATCCTCACCCTGATCACCAGATAAGCGTCTGGAGAGGAAGATCTGCCCTCAGATAGAGGACCACGCCGGCGCCACGGACATGTTTTCATACGGATGAGGGCGATCGAGATTCCCTGAGATCAATCATCCAGATCATTCCACTTCCTGGTCCGGGGAAAGTGTAAATACGTGCCAGCTCTGCCCTAAGAGACCGTCCCAGAAAGAACGAGAGAGCGAGAGAGAAAGAAAGAAAGAAGAAAGCACACATACGCGGACTTGTTGTGATTTCCCACAGGAAACTCGGAGAGTGTGATTTATTACGACGTTCTGGCAACCCTGCGGCTGTGGGAAGGGTGAAGCAGACACTAAATGTGTCTTTACTGGTGATTTGTACTGGAGGAAGGTCACGGGCCAGAAAGCTTATGAAACCACTCAGAAATGGTCAGTAAAAGAAGTAAAAAATAAAATAGAAAAAAAAAATAAATAAAACGCGGTCTGTGCTGCCCCCTAGCGGACCTGACACGTCATTAACACGCTGAAACGGTAAACAGCGCCTCCTGTAGGTCACTGGAATTTACTTTCGGAGTCAGAATCAACTGTAATGGCCAGATTTGTACGTGACAACAAGGAATTAAAGGTGGTGTGAATCCGTCTTGTGTTCCCTCTCAATCCCAAAAATGCAAAAAAAAACAAACAAAAAAAAAAAAAAAACAAATGAAATATAAAAAACACACAAACATTGTATATATATTTGAATACAAAAAAAACAACAACAGTGAAACGTGGCAAAAAAGCAATGCAAATGTTTCTATTGCTATGAAACATGAAAAAAAAAACAGTACATATTTTTTAATTGTCCATTTAAGTTGCTCTTTGTGGTTCAAAATTAGCTTTTTACAACGTTGTTTTAACAACAGCAGGACACATATCAAATCTTTTTTAAAGTGTTCTTTATTTTACAGTTTGTGACCGTAACATCACTTCATGTGCGTTCGTGTCAGACTAATTCATATCTATTTTTAAAAACAAACTTTTGTCAAAAAACTTCATACCTCATCTACTATGGAACACCAACATGTGTAAGGCACGTTTAACAAAATAAACTCTTAATGCTATCTAAAAAAATTCGCACTATGAACTTTATTTAGTTTTCCCTGAAAATTATTACCTTTTCTCAAATTATCTCATTATTATCGCGAGCTACCAAAAAAAGCAATTAAACCCTTCAACCGCTAGAGGGCAGTAAAACACAATAAACATTGACGGGAAAAAAATTAAATTACCCGGTACGAGTGGGTGAATACCGGTATTGTTTCGAAAAAATGCCTCTTTAAAAAGCGTTTCTCTAATTTGTGTTTTTTTTTTTATGTGAAATGTATTGTGATATGCTATTTTATTGCCGTATTTAATTTTACAGAAACTTTCCATTTACTACCACTTACTTATGAGGGGTGGTGGAGCCCATCTCAGCAACATGGGGTGGGACAACCAATCACAGAGCAGGACAAACATATTCACACTTGCTGTCAGTACTACCCAAAATATGGAAATTGTTTGACTTCAAATCAGCAACTATTTAAACATTTCAAAGCTAATAAACATACTTAGCCAAGCAAACAATAGCAGAAATAAATGTTAACAATAAATACTGACAAGCCGATTCATCTCTGGAATAAAAAAAGGGAGAAGAGTAAAAACAAGACGCAGGGCGGGGTCAAACATTTATTTTGCCTAATCGTACAACATCTTATTAACACTTGAAAATGTTAGCAAAATAAGAGTCCGAAAGTGTATGTACAGAGACTTAACAGAACAAAAATATATATTTGATAAAAGCAGTGGTTTAATTCCCCTTTGTCGTAAACTTTGAAACGTGTAGATGAGAATGATTAAAACTGTATGACGTCGTTAAAAAACAGTAAAAAGACTAAAAGCTATTCACTCGTCCAGGTCTGTGGACACCCGATACCGCTTCAGGGCTGGAAGTTGGAATGTAGAGCTACTCAAATGTTTTGTTGTTGTTTTCACACATTTACATTGTCCTTTAACCTCCAAAAGACAAAAAAAAAAAAAACAATCCATCTCTTCCTCACTGGAAAAACTCAATGGAACAAATGAAAAAAGGCCGAAAGGACCGTACACAGCATCCGCCATCTCCCTCGCTCCCTCCATCAGACGATCCCACCGGTTCACGCAAACGTTCCCGACAGCGCCGGATCAGGAGCCGGGCCCAGACCTACCAGGACATTTGCTTCAACCGCAGAACTGCTGCAACTTTACCATTGTGGCTCAAGTCTCATATATATTTATATATTTATATTTATACTTTGATCTCAGAACGAACCAAAAGAGGATAAAAAAATAAACAGTCCGGCATCCGCTGAGAGGCGCGGTCACTCCGCCGCGGGCTCGGGGTCTGAGGCTGTGGTGGGCGAGGTCTCGGCGGGGTCGCTGCTCTCCTCGGCTTTTGGGGCGTCGTCTGTGGGCGTGGCTTCTGTTTCCTTGACGGGATCTTCCTCCTTTGGCTCTGCTTCGGGCTTTGGCTCCGCCTCTGGCGTCTCATTGGTCTGGGCAGCGGCCGGCTCCTCGGCTTTGGTTTCAGTAGGAGCCTGGTCACTCTCCTCCGGCTTGTCTTCGGCCGCGGGGGACGCGGGGGTCTCGCCTCCCTCCTCGGTTCCCTTTTTGTTCTTCTTCAGAGAAATGCCCTTGAACTTAAAGGAGTTCTTCAGCGAGAACTTCTTCTTCTTCTTGGTCTCCTTGGCCGCCTCCTCCTCGGGTTTCGCGGCCTCGCCATCAGCAGCGGGAGCGGCTTCGATGACATCTCCAGCCTCCTTGTTCTCCACGTTCTCCTCCTTGACCACCTCAGCCGTGCCGTTCCCGTCCACTGCCACGGCCTCTCCGTCAGGCTTGGGGGACACGTCACCGTTGGTTTTCACGTGGCCATTTTCCTGAAAACGAAACCAGAGTGGGAATAAATTCCAAGCGGAAAAGAAAACGCAAGCAAAGAAAAACACACACGTCGGTGCTGCTCCTCGGACAAACCCGTCCAAGTGGAATGTTTCTCTTCACGAATCATGTAAGCGTCCAATAAAAACATGCTAACCTTATGACATGATGAAAAGCGTATAATACGGTAATTATGTGGATATAAAACATGCACGCGCACACACAAGTGCATGACGCGCCTACACACTTCAGCCACTAGGGGCGACATTGCTCCACCAATCACAGCCCGCAGTCTGCCATACCAGCCACAAGAGAACAAAGAGATCAGAGGCGACACGGTTTAAAAACCAATTAAAACCCAGTCTGTCTCCAAAACTCGGAATATTTGTCAGAGAAATTGATTTTCGCTTCACAACTTCCCCACCAGTCGCCGGCCACGCGTGTTACTCGCCCCGCCGATGCCATGCGAACGCCGTTAATCAATAAGTGAAGGGTTGCCCTCATGCGAACGGGGAGTGGGCATAACGGGGGACGGTGGGCTGATGGTTAATGAAGTAGCAAAGCCGGAGTCAATGCACTCACTCGCTCCGCATTGTTTGCAGATCAGCACAAGCGCTTCTGCATCATTTGCATGCGGCTCGACCACCTTTTGTTCTCTGTTCGGGTTCCTGCCAGCAGTCTATATGCCAGACTAACGACCAATAGCCCGGAGAAGAAGAAAAAACCCGCTCTTCGTCAAAATAGGCGTGGAGGATGCGAGCGCGTCTCTTTAAAAAAAAAAAAAAAAAAAAAAAAAAACAAAAAAACGACAATTTAGTAAAAGATGCAGAGGATTCCAAACCATTCCAGAAGGGAACAAAAACAACACACACGGTTATTATTAAGCAAAAGCACATGTGAATGATAAGAAATGCTCAAACGGGATGCGATACATCAACCGTTATATCGGGGCTAATGGGGTCAGTCGGGTGGTATTGATCATCTGTCCATCAAATGCATCTCAAAAGGCTGTGGCGATTTGAACACACAAAGTCCAGCTCCTCACCTGACCGTTGGCTTTCTCAGCCACTGTAGATTCGCCCTTAGACAACTGAGCTCCCATCCTTCCTTTGTGTCTTCTTCGCAAACTCGAGGGTCCTTCCGATTAAAGCCCGCGAACCAGGGTGATTAGATTCCTGATGTGGCCGTTCCTGCTGTGCTCAGCAGACAGAAACAAAGCGCTGGTTGTGTGATAAATCCTCTGGGCTCTGCGGGGAGAGCGAACTAGGAGTTTCACAGCCACAAGTGTGAGTATTTGTCAGCTAGACTCCGCCCACACGCCCCACCGGCCAATCACCGCTGACGGGCTGGCGCTTCATCTGCTCCAGTCAGCCACATAGAAATGTTTTACATAGAAAGGTTCAGACTTTCATAACGTATGATCATTTCTAACATTTCAAATGTTTTCATTGTTATTATTGTTTCTTTTCCATCACCCTCATAGATGTTGTCTGTGTCCGTCCATCCATCCCTCCATCTTTTCACTCATCCATCATCCATCCATGCATATTTATTCATCTATTCATGTATTCATCTATCTATGTATTCATCTATCCATCCATCCATCCATCCCTCTATCCATCCATCCATCCATCCATCCATCCCTCTATCTATCTATCTATCTATCTATCTATCTATCTATCTATCTATCTATCTATCTATCTATCTATCTATCTATCTATCTATCTATCTATTTATCTATCTATCTATCTATTTTGGTGAGAAGTTAGTACTTTTTGCATAAACATAAATGTGTTTATGAGGTCCTCATAATGTTTTTTTTTTATTATTTAATAATTATTACATAACATTAACAAATTACAAAAGAAAAATAGCTTCAATGTCTGTATAATTTAGAAAAATTGTTTTATGTAAAACATTTTCAAGCTTCCACAAATTTCTTGTCATCCAAGCAATTTCAGAATTTTTGGGGGAAAACAGATATGTATTGAAAATTAATTGTGAAAATGTAAAAGTAAAGTGTAAAGTGTACATTCTGAACGATATAAGCATTATAAAACACAAGCCATAATATATTCTGTGTGTGTCCTTTATACAAGATTAAACAAAATATTACAGATTGCATGCTCGCCATATGTATGTGTTCAAACAATGAAGGCCATAATGACATTTTCATTTCACGTAAAGTACTTTGCATTTTACAGCGTAGCACATGTGTCACGTCCATTAATCTGACCATGACATAATCTGACACACACTGGTTTATTAGGACCAAGCTGATCTGGTCCCGATGTGTCCAACTAACTGTAATCAGTCAACATATATTATGCTTTTATTAAAATTGCAGTTTTATTTGTCACATACACAATTATTTTGCAACAACGTGAAGTGAAATGTAATTTACAATCGTCCGGCATATAAACATATGGGGGGGGGGGGGTAACAGTCAATGAGACAAGATATCAAGAGATAAAAGCAATAAAATACAATAAAAATAGAGATAGGATAAAATGTGAATAAACTATAAAAGATGAAAATACAACAAAGGGAGAAAAATACAAGATAAATATGCAAGATAAATTATAATTACAATATAAAAAGACAAAAATACAATAAAAGGAGAAAAATACAAAATTACCAGATAAATATGCAAGATAATATGAATACAATATAAAAAGATAAAAATACAATAAAGAGAGAAAAATACAAAAATACAAGATAAACATGCAAGATAAAATATGAATGAAATATAGAGATAAAAATACAATAAAGGGAGAAAAATACAAAATAAATATGCAAGATAAAATATGAATAAAATAAAAAAAAGAAAAAAGTATGCAGTGTCCAGAGTAAGTAAAGGTGAATAATTAACTCAATCCGTGAGAGACGTTTTCCTCGTCCCTAGTGTGGCACAGATGTGTAACTCACTCTGAACCCGGAAAAGTGTTGGAATGCCACATGTTTTTAATGCCCCGCCCTGTGTTGTGAGGATGACACACAGTGCCCCGGACCCCCCACCGCTGCTATGTGCGGAATGTGTTTGCCACTCTCGAGACCCCACCACACAATGATCCACACGCAGGGAAATCAGCCCCGGGGCTGCTGGGTAATTCACCCCCGACCGTGACACCTCGGCGAAAATCCCCCTAGAAAGAGGTTTGTGCTCCTCGGAAGAGAAGGGGCTTCTGAGGTAACATGCCAGAGACGTGACGCATCAATGATGCCGGACGCATCATTTCATTTCAGCCGGATAAGCCTGAAACATTTGCTGTATTGTGAAAGCACTGGAGACGAAGAGGGGAATATTTATCCTCGAATACCTGTGTGTGTGTGTGTGTGTGTGTGTGTGCGTGTGTGTGTGTGTGGAACTAACAGTCTTCGACAAGTCAAAGCTGCATTCACCCGTATCACACTTCTTTATGCGTGAAGACTTGTTTTTCTTATATATTGACACACACACACACACACACACACACACACACACACACACAAACACATTTTTCTGCGGAACAGGATCCAGAATTGTGCATGCTTCACTTCACAAACACCTCTCAGTTCGTGAACGCAAGCTGAGAAAGTGTAGAAAGACACAAACACTTATAAAATGTATACTTAGCTATATTATAATACGCTATAATAAATAGTTTATTACACGTATAATATAGTTTCAGACATTTGAATGATGATATTGTCAGTGAACGGCTTTCTGACAGCGCTGATGAAGAACACTCGTTTGTTATAGATGGCAAAGAGTGTATTCACGATCAGAGTTTGAAAAAGACACTTTGAAAATCACGACAACAGAACATTTAATAACAATTAGCAGCGACCATGACTTTGAGCAGTGAGCAAGACATTAGTTGACAACGTCTCGGGAAACAAACACACACATTTTTTTGGTGAAAAGGTAAACCTGGGTGTCCTTTGTGTGATGGTGGAGGCTGAATGGGCGTGGCCTCCTTCCTGATTGGTCCTGAAGTGACTCCATCCCTCTCACAAATGACGTAGAACCACATTTTTCCAGCGGTCCAGAAATTTAAAACGTAAAACATGCTGCTGCGTAAGTTTGAAAGGTTGTGAAGGTTGCAAACGAAACATTTTAAACTGAATGAAAATGTGAATAATTTATGTTTGATATTTTGACACTAATCTGATTTCTTAAATGGGCCAAACTACAAATGTACATCTATTCATCTATCCATCCATTCATCTATTCATTCATCCACCCAATTACTCACCCACCCAAGTAAACCAAACACAGGCCGTCAAGTAATAAAACAAACTAGGAATTTCACCAGACACAGGTGAACAAAAGAATAACTCGACAATAAATTAAATCAACATTTAAAATTGTTTATAAACTAAAAAATATTATTTGTTATTGGAAATGCGGAATCTTTATTTTTTAGATCAATGTTAGTAATCACCAACCACCTGCTCTTCTACCGCTTTCACAGTTTCTGGGTCACGGGGAGATGTAGCCAATCACAGCAACTTTGAGCCTGAGGCGGGACACACCCCCTGGATAAGTGGTCAACCATTCACTCAAGCATGAGGAGAACATGAAACACCTTCGGCATCAAACTCACACCTTGAGTGTCAAACAGGTTTTTCGTGTTCTTCGTGGACTTTTAGGCGTATGTGACTTTCTTTACTAAGACAGCGTCAAGTCGAAAACCGTTGCCCAGAACGCTCTTTTTGTCACTGGAACGAAGCCAAACACAACGAGGAATAATCTGTCATGGCAATGCTTTGTTCTAAATGAGTTAAGATAAGACGAGCTTTACTGAACTTTACTACAGCGGGGAAATATCAGTGAATCAAATTAAAAAGCACATCATCAATGCAACAGCTGTGCAAACAATAAGATGGTAATAGATTATTATCAACATTGTAAATAGATATAAATTACTGATTTCAATGTGTTTTTTTTTTTTTGCAAATGTAGCAGTTCGTTCACAGAATCTTCCTCTTGGTATTGATGGAATTCATATTGTGTGAGAATGTTGTCAACGTTTGTCTATCTATTCATTCATCCACTTATCTATCCACTCACCCACTCACCCATCCATACATCCATCTATGTGCCAACTATCCATCCATCCATCTATTCATCGACTCATCTATCCATCCATCTGTGTGCCATCCATCCATCTATCCGGCCATCTATTCATCCACTCATTCATCCATCCTTTCATACATCTACCAACCATCCATTCATCCATCCATCTATCTGTGTGCCATCTCTTCAGCCACTCATCCATTCATCCTTTCATATATCTACCATCCATCCATCCATCCACTTGTGTGCCATCCATCCATCCATCCATCGGGCCATCTATTCATTCACTTTTCCATCCATCCATTCATATATCTAAAAAACCAATCATCCAAGCTGTATAAACGCTCTCTCTCTCTCTCTCTCTCTCTCTCTCTCTCTCTCTCTCTCTCTCTCTCTCTCTCTCTCTCTTTCTATCCCTTTAAAAAAATATCAGTTTGTCTCTTTTTATTCCAGACCTTCTCTTTCTTTTTCATTCTATTTTCTTTAAATCTCTCTCTCTATTTCTTGCTCTGTGTCTCTATTTCACTCTCTTTTTTCATTCTTCTCTTCTCTTTCTCTCTTAGTCTTGCTTTCGCTCTCTCTATTTCTTGCTCTGTCTCTCTATTTTTGACTCCGTCTTTCTTTCGCTTTCGATTTCTCTCTCTGTCTTTCTTATCATTTTCAATTTTGTTCTTAGTGACCTTCTCTTTCTATTTCTCTCTCTCTCTCATCATTTCTCTCTCGCTTTCACTTTCTTTCTTATCCTCTTTTTTACAATTTCTCTCTCTCACTCACTCTTATTCTCTTTTTTATCTCTCTCTCTGTCTTTGTCTCACTCTCTTATCACGCTTCTCAGTTCTCTCTCTTTATCTCTTCCCACTCTCTCCTTTTCTCCCTCTCTCGTTCTCCCTCTCGACATATTGAGGAATCGTGACATCTCAGAGCAGTAAAATTCCCTGTTTTGAATTATTTAAATGAGCTTTTCCATTACAAAACAGACTTTTTTGAATCAAGATTTGACTGAAAGCTGACACAGAGAACAAAATAACAAGACTTTTTTTTTAGTAAAGGTTTTTCAGCTTGTAGTAAAGGAGAATCTTGAAGAATCGCCACATAGTCACATCGCACTTGGTCACATGATCACAGTCAATCAATCAAGAAAAATGGAGCATTGAGTCCAATCTTCTTTTTTCCTCTTCTCAGAAGTTTACTGTTTGAGATTAGTGAAGATCTGAGCCTTAAATCCCCGATGATCGGCCCGTCAGATGCATCTTTTTTTATTTTTTATTCTGCCTTTGCCTGCAGCGCAACGGAAAGTGTGTTTGGATCGTGTGTTAAAAACTGCCCAGAGCATAACTGCTCTTCCACCTCACCTGTGTCTGTCTATCTATCTATCTATCTATCTATCTATCTATCTATCTATCTATCTATCTATCTATCTATCTATCTATCTATCTATCTATCTATCTATCTATCTATCCATCCATCCATCCATCCATCCATCCATCCATCCATCCATCCATGTCTATCTATCTGTCTATCTACCTACCCACGTATCTATCTGTCTGTCTGTCTGTCTGTCTATATGTCTATAGAAATGATCTATGCGAAGATCTTTTATTATTTCATTATAATTTAGCCATTTAGTACTTCACTAGTTTGAAGCGAGAGAGTTGACCATCAGAGTGTGAGTGAGTCTGTGTTGTTATAGAGAGAAGGACAGTCTCTCACTCTCACTCACTCACACGTCTTCAGCTCATTGTCATTCTGCGTGTTCCGCTGATCGTCCGTTGCCATAGAGCTGTGTTTCTGTGAGCAGCGACCACACTGTGACCCATTTCTCACCCGCCCCGTCTTCCCTCGCCCTCCATAACCTCCGCGTCTCTCGCTCTCCGTCTGCTTTTCTGCTTTATCATCCCTTTCATCTTTGCTTGGTTCTCTCGTTCTTTCTGTCACTGAGTTTATTCTCGTCTGCTCTTCAGCTCACTCTCTTTGCTTTTCTGTGCAGTGTGTGTCAGTTAAATCATTATAATGTGCTTTGAGTGTGTGTGTGTGTGTGTGTGTGTGTGTGTGTGTTTTAATCCTTATTTTTATGATTCTGATTTGATTTTATGAGACTTTCATGCTTATAAAGCAAAGTAAGCGTCGACATGATTTATAATGCAGGGACATAATCAGCGGATTTACATGAATGGATTACACACACACACATACACACACACACACACACACACACACACACACACGCTCACACAAAGAGTTTGGGGCACATGACACATATATAATCACTTTATTTGACTTATGTAATGAAAGAATATTAAATTATTTAAATTATTTTATTTGAAAGGCAGGAATATTTATGTAGTGAAAGTGAAAAAGAAATAAACATTATAAATAATACATAAATAAGCATTTTTACAATCGTTCAGTTTGTATTTGTATTACACTTTGTTGTTTTATACAGTACCGAACATGTTAGAGATCAATCCAGAACAAACAAAAAAATGGAAGGAGATAAAGATGTGTGTCTCTCACACACTCTCACACGCACTCACTCACTCTCTCACTCACTCACTCACTCACTCACTCTCTCACTCACTCACTCACTCACTCATTAACACACTCTCTCTCTCACTCACCCACTCATTCACTCACTCACTCACTCACTCATTCACTCACTCACTCACTCTCTCGCTCACTCATTAACACACTCTCTCTCACTAACTCACTCACTCACCCACTCATTCACTCACTCACTCACTCACCCACTCTCTCTCTCACTCACTCACTCACTCACTCACTCACACACTCTCTCTCTCTCACTAACTCACCCACTCATTCACTCACTCACTCACTCACCCACTCTCTCTCTCACTAACTCACTCACTCACTCACTCATTAACACACTCTCTCTCACTAACTCACTCACTCACCCACTCATTCACTCACTCACTCACTCACCCACTCTCTCTCTCACTAACTCACTCACTCACTCACCCATTCACTCACTCACTCACTCACTCACTCAATCACTCTCTCATTCACTCACTCACTCACTAAACCAAATCACTGTCTGCTACATAATTCAAGACGTATTTGTAAATTCTGGATTATTTCCTGCTCTCTTGCTGTATTGTAGAGTCTGATATTACCATGTAGACACATGTACGTTCATTTCAACATGCGTTATGATGAAATGATGTGTCAAGGTGGTTGACTCGTCATCACGGGAACAAGAAGGTGACGGTGAGTAAGAATCTGGATGATTACAACTAAACATTTGCTTTTTTAATTTCAAAATCTTTCAGTTTGATTGATTTCTGGTTCATGTCTTCACAAGTGTTCTTTAGTAATCCTACTCGGGTGGGACTTTTTTTAATATTTGCATTTACTTTTGTTGTGTCTTTATAGAATCAGGAAAAAAAATGTTTTTTTGTCACCAAATTTCTCTCAGAGAAATAATGCAGAATAGAATTGTATTCCAATAATCTAACCGGGATATGATTTTATTCATTCAGATTTGATCATTTATTTATTTATAAAAGAATGTAATTTTTTTAACGGGTTGTCATCAAATAATTACATAAATAAATAAATAATGCATAATTTTTAGTTTAACCAAAAGTACAAAAATGCACAATAACAGCTGTAATAATGTAATAATAATAATAATAATAATAATAATAATAATAATAATAATATGAATAATATGAATATATGAAAATATTATAATTATATATTACAGTACAATGTAGTTGTGTCTGAAATATTTATATTATTGTGTATGTGTTATCGTTAATTATTTATCATTATTTGTTTATTGTTATTTGTTATTATTATTTATAAAATACAACTTTATTTGCCTTCATTTATATATATATATATTTTTTTTTCCCCCTTACTTTTATTTGTTTATCGTTCCAATCGTGACAACTACACAGTGGCTCATTTACGACATTAATATTTACGACATTATGAGATTCGTAACGCGTCACCATCCTGTTTCACCTGGCAGACAGTGATTCACGCGCCTGTTACACTTCCTGATCTGGAATCATTGGAATGCGTGTTTGGTCAGCGCCGTGATGAATGAGTGAGGCCTGTGAAGCGTCCAGCCCTCCGTCTGTCCTCCATCGCTCCTCCAGGTCACAGGAAGCTCCTCCCCCCATCAGGCTCCTCAGTGCCTGGGCAGGACAGTGGCGTCTCATCCTGCAGGAAACAGGAAGTGCCCTCGCATTCCTGAGGTGGGATGACATATCCTCGAATTTCCTGGTTGAGCAATCGCGCAAATTCCAGTGTGGAGGGAACGAGACGTGTGTGTGTGTGTGTGTGTGTGTGTGTGACGGGAACGTGGAAGGTGTTATCAGGTGGATCGGGCGTGTCTGCACACGAATGGATGACAATCACGACTCTCTTCTTCTCTCCTCAAACGTATTCCGACCCTCGTTTAAACCTTCACATCAAGTGGCTATGAAATATAAATCACCATCTTATATTCATGTTAAATATTCATGTGCGATAGAATCATGTAATTGTTCGTCCCCGTCTCTCTTTCTGTCTCAAGACGTTCCACTTGTCTCTCTGTTTTTCACTCTGTCTCATTCTTTTTTTGAGTTTTTTTTCCCTTTTGCTCACTGTCTTTTTCCCTTCTTTTTTGTTGCCTTGTTCTTCACTCTTTTTCTTCTTTCTTTCAGTTTTAGACATTCTCTCTCTCTCTCTCTCTCTCTCTCCCCCTCTCTCTCTCATTCTCTCTCTCCCCCTCTTTCTTTCTCTCTCTCTCTATCTCTCTCCTTCTATCAGTCTCTCTCTCTCTCTCTCTCTCTCTCTCTCTATCTCTCTCCTTCTATCAGTCTCTCTCTCTTTTTCTCTCTCTGTCTCTATTACTCACACTCTCTATTTATCTCTCACTTCCTGTTTCTCGCTTCTGTTCTCTCTCACTCTCCCTGTTCCACTCTCTTTTCTATCTATCTATCTATCTATCTATCTATCTATCTATCTATCTATCTATCTATCTATCTATCTATCTATCTATCTATCTATCTATCTCTCTCACACACTTTTACTATTTGTCTCGCGGTCTCTTTTTCTCTCATCTACTCTCTTCTCTCTCTCTCTCTCTCTCTCTCTCTATCTTTTTTCCCTCCAACTCTCACTCTCACACACACAGCGTGGGATTGTCATGCACAGAATATAATTCAGAGAGTAAGTGTCTGTGCTGTTGACTGACCCCCAGGAGAGATCAGAGGATGTTTAAACAGAACTAAACTCCACTACCCAGGAAACACACACACACACACACACACACACACACACACACGCGCGCGCACGCAGTGTAAATGAGCATGTGTTCATCCGAGAGAGAAGAGGAAACATGTGTGCGCTCAGCTGACGCAGATGAGGGTGGGTGTTTCGGGTGGGCCGATGCTGATGACAGAGATCTCGCGCTTTTATTGGGCTGAACAGAGTCATTTGCTGCTGAAATTGCTCTTAAAATCCCATCACACCATATTAAACGCAACCCTGAGTTCATTATTTTTTTTCCCCTGCCTTATTATTATTCGCGTATGTCTTACTAAAACAGTGTGTTAATTCCCGTCCTACACATAATCCCATTTACACCGTTAGTTCAAGACAGTTTGGAAGATTGGGAGGTGTGTGTGTGTGTGTGTGTGTGTGTGTGTAGGCTTGGAATATTGTGAGGTGTGTGTTTGTAGGTTTCGGAATCTTGAACACAAGACGTGTGTATGTGTGTGTGGAGGTTTGGAATATTATGACATAGTATATTATGACATATTATGAATATTGTGTGTGTGTGTGAGTGTGTGTGTAGGCTTGGAATATTGTGAGGTGTTTGTTGAGGATTGGAATACTGTGAGGTGTGTTTGTGTAGTTTTGAGGTGTGTGTGTGTGTGTGTGTGTGTGTGTGTGTGTGTGTGTAGGTTCGGAATATTGTGAGGCGTGTGTGGAGATTTGAATGTTCTCTCCATGTTTGCCTGGGTTTCCTCAGTGTGTCTGTTTTCTTCCCACAGTCCAAAAACATGAGTGGAGTTTGTAAACTTGTCCATGAGAGAAAGTGTGAAAATGTTCTGCTCTGTGATTGTTTGGCAACCGATACGAGTGTGTGTCAGACCCACAGTTACAATTCCCACATAGGATTGGAGAAGCGGTTAAGTTAACTGAAGTTAACTAGTTCTTGTTTAAAGTGACTGGGCATGAAGTTAATATCTGTTCTGAAATCCTTCTAAAGCTTGAGATTCTGATACGTCATCGTTTATGATTCATATATGAGAGGATTGAAACCGCTTTTATACACTTTTATCCAATTTATTTGTGATAATAACATAATAATATTTTAATCTGCATGTGACTTCATTTGCATTACACCAGAAGAATTAACAGAATTACCTTTCAATTCTCATTTCAAGTTACATGTTACTAATATTTCTGGTTAAAGATAATGGACAAACTGCAACTCCCACAAGCCTCAGCAACACGTCTTCGGACTCTGCAAAGTCACTTTTGAACGCTTTTTGGGGCAAAGCCTTGTAATTACTGTGTACTAAGCCATATTTGTCAAGCTCATGATTATTCTCGACCTTATATGCGCTTATATACACCACAGATCCTATTATGCAGTGCTCCAGCTGCCTTGCTTTTTTATTTTTTAACATTACCGTTACTTATATATTACTTAATAACACATGTCATTCTTTTTTTTGCAGAATGTGTGATCACATGGCTGATCATTGTCACATGTCAAATATTTTAAGCTGTTTAAGAGAATTTATATAGCTTAATCTTTAAAGTGTTTTTGTCCATATTTATGTTTTAAAAAGTTTCATTTTATGTTTTATTTATGTTCTAAAAAAAGTTTGCTTTTTTGTATTAATCATGCTTTAATAGTAAATAAATTATGCTTTAATTATAAATTAAGTATGCTTTATTACTTTTTTAAATATGCTTTAAATGTTTATTTTTTTTTGTCCAAGTGGGCGTTGTTTTCATATGTTTTTATCTGCAAGTGGGCTTTGAGTTTTGGACCACCGTGTTTCCCTAATCTGGTTGTAGTTTTCGTTGAGTTTTTCAGTCTGATTATAATTTTTATCTGCCGTTTAACTCTCGTCTGTATCAATTTGGATTATTACCTCACACTTTTTATTTTAAGAGAGTTTATTTTTCTGAGTTTGACAGCCTGACTCAGTCCCTACTCAACCCGCTTCAGGTTTCGGATTCGTGAGGAGAGTTTGAGAGAAACTAATCTCAGACCGGTTCCTGGTGGCATTCACAGTTGTTCCTAAATTGCCTTAGAATCACATTCATTTCCCGTGAAATGCATCTCATTCTAGAAGTGAAACAGCCGCAGCAGTTTCACTCAGCCATTGTGTCGTAATCACCACAGACTCTTCCAGAAGAAACTGCTGGCCAAACAAACATCAGATCTTCAGCAGGAGCAGCTGGTAAAAGCCACTCGACAGACGTCTGATGTTCCTCAGCCTGATCTCATCTCGGAGCTTCAGGATTCTTGCTGTAATCTGATAGTGACACGCCGGTTCTTATCAAACGTGCAAGTCTGAGCACATCACCGCTCCAACCTCGAGACCCGGGGGTCAAAGGTCAGTCGACCTTCCAGATATTACCCTATCAGTGATGACCAACGATGCAGGAGATGTTCACAAATCAGTGTCAACCCTGCTTCTCTTTCTCTCTCTCTCGCTTTCTTTTTTTCCTCATTTCTCTCACTCACTCTCACTCACTTCCTCTTCCTATATTTTCTTTCTCTTTCTCTCTCTCTCTCTTTTTCTCTCCCTTTTCCCCCCTCTTCTCTCTCTCCTCCATATATTCTCTCTCGCTCTCTTTTTTCCTCTTTTCTCTCTCTCACTCCCTCTATCTTCCATTCATTCTCTCTCTCTCTCTCTCGCCCCATTTTTTTCTCTTATCTCTCTCTCTTTCACTCCCTCTATCTTCCATTCATTCTAACTCTCTCTCTCACTCTCTATTCCTCTACTTCTCACTATCTTTTCCCTTCTCTCCTCCTTCCTCTCTCTCTCCCTTTCCAACCTTTCTCTCTTTTTCTTCCTCTATTTTCAGCTATTTTTTTTAGATTTGTCTGTCTCTTTCTTTCTTCCTCTTCACCTTCTCTCTCTCTCTCTCTCTCTCTCTCTCTCTCTCTCTCTCTCTCTCTCTCTCTCTCCGTCTGTCCCTATCTCCTCAGTTCATTCCTCACATGCCGGTGTAAATGACAGGTGTTGATAAGAGATGTACGTGCTCGTCCTCCTGCAGATGAAAGATCAGGCCCGTCATTCTCAGACCTGCAGGAGCCTGAAGCCTCTCCACTCCTTCACAACAATCCCCTCTTACCAGTCAGAAACGGTGAAATGATGTTTCAGACAGAGAAGACTTAAAACTCAAGAAGTCCTCACTTCTCGTCATTGATCACTGCTCAGGACTTGTCCAACTCACAGGAAATCCCTTCATGGGAGGAAGTGACACAGCAAACAGGAAATACGTCACGCGGAAACTTCTTCACACATGTTTTATTATTTCATAGTACTATGCAAAATGCATTGTGAGATTAAAACAAAACATTATGAATTACAAAATGACAATAATAGTCTGTTAATAATTGATATTTAGGCATTCATTATAAATATGTACATATAAATATATATGCTAACTAGATGTTTTCGTTATGAGGACACACACACACACACACACACACACACACACACACACACACACACACACACACACACACACACACACACACAAACAAACTATTGTATGACAAAAATGATCATTTTTGTTAGTAAAATTATATAATCTGAAAATAGATGATATTAAAGTCATTTTTATATACAGTAATTAACTGATTATATTATTATATATTTATAATCAATAATAAATGTGTGTCCATGGATGTTGGGAACAATAATAGATTAATAAAGTGATATTTTGAATCTTTTGGTAGGTCTAATTAGAATCAGAATACTGCACAAAATTCAGAATGCATGAGCGTTTGTTTGTGTGTATATATATATATACACACACACACACATACAGTATTCATTGAACAATTCTTTTTGTTGCTCAGCCAGACTTCACAGCCTACGTGATTAAACCGACACACACACACACACACACACACACACACACACACACACACACACACACACACACACACACTTGAAGTGAGTGCCGTGCTGACAGACTCATGATAAGCAGAAGATGTGCAGACATCCGTGTGTGTGTGTGTGTGCGCAAAGGAATGTACACACACTGCGATAGAGCTCATGACGTCACACACACACACACACACACACACACACACACACAC